>CM041779.1:48606164-48632668 GCA_023374045.1 Limonium bicolor | reverse complement strand
TTATCAGAGTCACCGCAAGCTAGTGGACCGTATCTTAAAAAGGTTCGATTACCTAACAAAAGAGAAAAAGGAAGATGTGTCTCACATCTTCCAGTCGAAAATATACGACATATCTACCATAATTTGGAGCCTTAGAGGCTACCATGGAACACAGTTGTAAGATTGGTATAAACACCAATATCCTTGATACAGAGACTAAGCCATTACCATGGTGAAGACCCTCTGACCAATCATAATGTAGATAACTACATGGGAGCCAGAATTCTCCATGACACCTAACATCTTGAACCTATGTTCAAGGATGATTAATGTTGATTACGTGGGCGTAATCATTTTAAGGGGGGTAGAGCGCACAATCGCTTAGCCTATATTTCACGTATTGAGTACGTAACCTACAGTGTGCATAGCACAATACAATTAGTTTGTGATGTTTGATATGATGTTATATAAACACATGTATTCATTCTATGTGGTTTGGGTTATTACGCACAATTAGATGCGAATACCAGATGTATTAGAGGCTTACCTCGTTAACTTCGGTGCGAGAATTCAGGAAAAGAGGGGTAGAATGTAACACCCTACCGTTAAACAATGCTTACCGTCCAATCTCCTTACCATCAGATCACGCAGCGGATACATACTTATATACAGTGGGTGATACAATGCCGTTAGTCCCCACGTGACTAACAAGGCTACTACTTCTACATACAGCATCGGTCTGATGACCGGAATCCCGAGTGTTACATATCTACCATACATACTCCGTATACCAATAAACGCTACAATCTTCCATTCGATACATACTTCAAGTACAATACAATATAATCCACATACCGAGTTACTAAGATCCTTATCAAGTATAATACCTCTTCCAAGCTCATACGTACTCACTAAGAGACTACTTACTACCCGTTCCTCACAAACTACTTGCTCCTAAATACAAGGGTGTGCCTCCGGTCTCTTATCTTGACCATATTCGCTTCGGTACCTGCACACTAAAAACGTTCCCCCTAGGGGGTCAGCTTTCGCTGCGCATGAATAACCGCATACCCGCGTACTAGTGAGGGTACGCCGACCACTTGGTCGAATACATGCGGTTAATTTCATTTCAACATACATGCATACAGCTCTTATACATAATATTACAATACATTACGCAAGACATACACACATACATACACTTCATTACATACAAGAAGTACAACATAAACCATTCAATACTACTTACCTTTTCCGAATTACACACACACATTACATACACAACATACAATACTTGTTAGCTTCATTGGTCCACCCGGGTTAATCGGGTGGAATTACTCTTTACTCGTTACTTCATACATACGCATACATACTCATACATACTTACGGATCCATACTTACTTACTCTTACTCTTACTCAAGTTAAGTCGTCGGGACCTCCGGCCCTGGGGACTACTCCGTCCCACCTCCGGGATTTACTTGACTCACCAATCCGGGATGCTACCCATTTAAGGGATTTGGGCCGCGGACCAGTTTAAGAGTCAGGAATTGCAGCCAACCCTCTTGTAATCTCGCATCCTCACGCGTGGCCGAAACTATATCGGACTTCTACTCATTCCAATTTACTCACTTAAGTTAGGAGTTAGGTAGTTAGGAATTAGCAGAAGTCATTCATTCAAGCGACAATAATACAATACAAAGCTCATATACACATCCATACAAAATACAGTGCAATATACAAGTACACTATAAAATACAATACACATCATCATCATTCATATGTTTCATGAATTGTACAACTATTGTTCAAGACAATTATCAAGAACAATGTAACAAGCACAGGTAAGTGCAATATAGTTCGAGATCATGCATTTATCTTATTAGGTGATCAAATAAGCACACAAATCGGGGTAACCAGATTAGGATACAGGGGCATGAAGAAATCATACCTTTCACCGTGGTACTTGTATCCCAATGTTCCTCCGGTGTTCACAAATCAAATCCTATGATATACATGTAATGAATGATTACTCTAACTAGCATGAACTTAATTCGATTACTCTTACATTTCCTAATTCATACTTACTAAGTCTTTGCATTCTTTACACTTATATTTCATTTACTTTCTTTCATTACTTATCCATGGTTTACTTACATATATATGCATGTGTATAGGTGGGTGTACATATACATATATATATATATATATACTAAATCCTATAGTTTTTTTTTTTGTAAGTTATGGGTCGTCCGACCCAGCGTCCGACCCAAGCCCTGGGTCGGACATTCCAGTAGATTCTCGTCCTCTGAAATTCTCCTTGTCCGACCCAGCACTATTCCGTCCGACCCATACACCTCTGGGTCGGACCATTCCAGATTGTTTCGGGCCTGTTGTCCGAGCCCTGTCCGACCCATGTCCGACTCACCCTCTGGGTCGGACGGAGTCAGGAAACTTCGAAGCATAATTTTTTGCATGTCCGACCCCACGTCCGACTCACGGCCCTGGGTCGGACCATTCCAGAAAGATTTATTTTCGTGCTTAAGACATGTCCACCAGCGTCCGATCCAGGCTGTGGGTCGGACGGTAGCAGGACATTGCTACAGACCTTATTTTTCTTTCCCATTTTCACCATTGCTTCCCCAATCTTCCTACATACATCCTAACATTTTTAGTACTATTAAACATTCTAAATCACCTTAATTCATCCACCAAATCCATTACTAAATCCATCAAACAACTTACACAATTCCCTCACTTCTCTTCCAACACTTGTACAGTTTTGTTACACTATGCTACAGATTTTAAAGTTCAATACTCATATCCAATACTCCTACTACCAATACCATTACTAGCATCCCAAATACACTTCCAAGCCATTACATTACCTATACCCAAGTCAAACTCTCCTCTTACCAAATCTTGCACACTATTTCTTCTTAGTTCTACAATGCAATTTAATACCTCCTTGCTACAGATTTTGGTTCCCACCTCCTCCATACATAATTTCCTCTCCTAATGCCATTTCCAATGCCTACAATGCATTGCCTCTCCTCTTCCAGTCCAACACTCACTCCCAAGGTCAAGTACATAAATCCTCATAGTTTCTCCAATGCCATTCAACAATTCTTGCTACAGATTTTATATCCTTTCATTCTCTTACCACAAACTACTACCCATAGTCATTAAAAACATCTCTACTAACTCCAATACACACCTTGGTTTTCCCATTCACCAAGTCATCCATACATATACATATTCCTACCAAAATTTTGTCATAGTTCCTCTATATTTCTTACTTCTCCACATATGTGTTTTCTCATCAAACTCATTCCTAATCTAGCCAAACCACAAGGGTTCTACCAGCAATTGAGCAAATATATAAATCCATCCCAATACAAAAACACATACTCCATCAAACATCAATACTAATACTCATACACAACCATTTGGCTCCAAGGCCTACAATTCACATACTATTGCACAATTACTCGAACTTCCACAATTACATTACTAATACATTAGTTAGGTTCTTTAGATTGGTTTACCCATTCCCATACTCAAATGCATTAAATTTAACATTAGTAAAGAGCTCTTACCTTGAGCTTTTAATTCCTTCTTTCTTTCTCATTTCTCCTCCTTCTTCCTTTCTTGCCCAAATCGGCCATGTGGGGAATGGAGTTGCCAAACTCCATTCCCATCACCCAATGAACACAAAACACTACAATTAATACTAACCCTTAAATTAATGCAATTCATTGAAGTGTTTGAAATGAAATTTCTAGGGTTTACCTTGGAGAGTTTTAGAAGGGGTTTTTGCCCTTGGTTCAAGAAGGTGAATCCACCACCATTGCAGGTTGATATTATGCTCCAAGAGAGAGAGAAAATGGAGTGGTTACAAGGAGGTAAAATCGGTTATGAAAGGAGATAGTGAAAACATGAGTTTTTCATGTAGATTTTTACCTTGTTGGAAAGAGAAGACTCCAAGCTCCATAATGGTGTGCTTTTCTTTCAAATGGGGAAAACCCATGGAGATGAAATTCATCCTTTTCGAATTTTGAAAAGATAGGAATGCTCTACTTGGTGAGAGGAACACAATGTGTAGTTTTTATAATTTTTGGAGAAGGTTTGATAGAGTAACAAGAGGAGAGAAGAGAGTATTTTGGGGGTTGCTAGTTCTCCATTGTTATCGGCTGGGAGGTAAGAAAAGAAAGAAGTGAGGGAGGAGGGTTGCATGCGTGAGAGAGAGAATGGGTAGGAGAGAGAGGGTGAGTGAGTGGGGTTACTTTTATGTTTTTAATTTTGTTTGTCTTTTGCAAATAAAAGAATTAATGGAGTGTGTGAGAGAGAGGGGGGCCATCGGGTGGCACTACACACACACACACAACTTCACTTTTTATTTTAAATGTGGACACATATTTGGGTCTATTTATGCTTCTACCCCAACACTTCCCGTTTTTTGACAGTTTTTACTAATTTTCTCGTTGTTATTGATTTTATTGGCTCTAAAGCTTCATAATATTTATTAATGCTTATTTAGTTGTCCAAAATTGTTACGAGTCTATTTGACCGCTTAAAGACCGTTTTCCCGGTTACCTCGGAAAACGCGCTTTAAGGTTCGTTAGTGTTTTTAATCCATTTTTTAAGGATCTGTTTTCTTCTCGGGAATGTTGTTCCCAGTATATATTTAGGTCTTATTAAACCTTTAGATCCATAAATACTCTAACCGAGGTCTCATACCTCCTATGGTTATTAACGCTTATTTAGCGTTTTCCTCTTTTAAGCGTTTATTTATTCTTTTGGATTTATTTTTCCTTACCAGTATCAATTAGGTACCATTAGGCCCTTAAATACATATTAGATTAATTTTAATCCCTATATTTAAGTTCGGGGTATTTCATAGAAACTCTAGGAATTAAAATCCCTACGATATGTATTGATATGAGTCCACATATGGTAATGTTATGAGGTATGAATCGGTATGAGACCGATATAGAACCTGGTAGAATTAAATTCTCTAAGTAATTGCTGGAGGAATTAAGAATGACTGATGGACTGAGTTCCATAATTTGGAGATGTATTGATTTATGATTATGACTAGAAGGACTAAAAGATATTAAAATGCTACATGAATAATTATTTGGTTGTTTGAAGTTGACGTGGGAGGTAGAACTTGATCTGGCCAGATCAAGGAAACTGAACACAAATTGGGGTGAAAGGATAGTTCAACACTGCTGCTGATCACATCAGGGTCGGATGATTCCTGAAACTCCCTACAAGTGGTCACAATTAACCACGTTAAGAGTAGATGCAGTAGCATAAATGGAATTGGAGTTGACACGTATTTCTTACTAAGTCTCACTCATGGGACCGAGGACATGAAAACCTTTGTCTCCAGACCGGTTACATGAGGAGTATACAACAAGGAATATACAAAGAGTAGTTTGATTACTAAAACATGCAAAGACATGTTGTGTGACAAGGTGGTAAATATATATATATGG
Organism: Limonium bicolor; assembly: GCA_023374045.1. Classification (NCBI taxonomy): domain Eukaryota; kingdom Viridiplantae; phylum Streptophyta; class Magnoliopsida; order Caryophyllales; family Plumbaginaceae; genus Limonium; species Limonium bicolor. The sequence continues at coordinate 48,627,187 of CM041779.1, read as the reverse complement.
CAGACCTTTGCAGACGTTAAATCGTGAGTGGTTAAACTTGTTAAATTAAAGAAAAGAAATTAAAAACCAAAATAAACGTCGGGCGCAAACAAATCCCGGTCGTGGGTAGTATAGTCAAAATGTAAGCGACCGGATGTCGAACCGTGGGACAATGTGCATATTATAGTACCTAAGCGTGTCACAGAAAGGGGGATAAAATTGACTTGTTTTATAAAAAAAGATAAAATGACTAAATTAAAAGATAACTAAACGGGACTCTGGTTCTCGTATATATAATCTGCTCTTTCATGCTAGGTCTACTGGTTTAATTATAATTGTTTGGCAGATTCCTGTTATTTCTTAAGGTCCGATGAAAACTCATAAGAACTCGTTCACCTGTAATGCAAGGTCCGATGAAAACTCAAGCAAAAGCCTGCAAACGGCAGAGGTGTTGAGGGATTACATTTGCAACTGAGTACGATTAAATGATGAATAAGTTTCCCCCAGTTTTACGGCTTAATTAACCCATCTGTTTCCAACCGATGAAATCAAAACAACTTAGTAAAGCATTTTAATAAATTCATGAGGTTTATTAAAAAGATGCGAGAAAACCTTTAAACGTAAACAACTTCTTAAAATTAAAACCAGAAAATATATTGCATAATTAATACAGATACTAATAATTATTCCCAGAGTATACGTAAACTAATGAAATGAAAAGAAAACAAATGGAGAAGCGGGAGATTAGAAATGGAATGAACGAGTGAGTGAAGGTGAAGTGGTTTGAAGATGGACTGATGGGGGTGAATTGGAACTCCAGGAGGAACCACGGACGGAACCTCTGGAAGGACATTGGAGAAGGTGTTTGAGCTGTTATTTATAGAGGAAGGAAGAAGCAGAGTTGCAGCTCATTGATGCGCAGGGGACGGGGCTGCAACGCGTGCGTGATTTCTGGTAGGCGCCGATATTAAAGGATATGACGGAATCAAGTTGCAGAGCGAGTCGGCGCGAAGAAGATAACCCGTTAATTTCCTGGACACTTACACGCGTCCGCTCAATAAGGGGCGGTTCTCTCATCTCCTCTCTTGTCCGCATGTTAATAGGCGGTCTCCTCTCTGTTTCATTGTCTCTTGTCCGCATGTTATCAAGCGGTTGCCTCTTCTCTTGTCCGCCTCGTATGTGGCGGTTGCCTATTAGTGTTGTCCGCATGTTATCAAGCGGTACAGAAGAGGCGGACACGCTTCTCTGCGTGCATGTCGCGTGGCTGTTTAATCCCTTAATAAGATATATGTCTTTGCTTGTCATTTTTCCTACATTTTAACACAATCATAAATCATTTAATAATAACATAAATATAGGAAAACCCCCAAGATAAGTGAGAAACATTACTAAAAATGTTACAAATTATAAGGTGATTAAACCTTAAAAGTCTATATGTTTTGCACTTATCAAACTTCCTCACACTTGACTTTGCTTGTCCTCAAGCAAATAAGGAATATAATTATCTCTAAGCCAAAATAATAAAACAAGATTAAATAAGTGTAGAAGGGAATTTAGACAAAGTGACAATCGAAAGAATAATTCTTTCTTAGAAGTAGGTTTTTACAAACAGTGAAGAAGAACAATTTAATAAAAGCATAGAAAAACTAGACTGCGAAAACAAGTTAGATTAACCTGGGATTTCCAACCAATTTCAATTCTCTAACCCGGGATGACAAGGGGTGTGAAGTAATGCCTTATTCCGCAATACCTTTCAACACCACATACTCATGTCATAAACATAATTGCAATTTATTATTTACACATTTTTTTTGAATGTGCAAATTGTATATACAAAGCACATATTATTTTATAAAATTTTTTTGAATTGCATTATTTTTCTGTACCCCAGACTTTTCTCTCTACTTTGTAACGGTGTTGGGTTCTCTATCCCAGATCACGAGACCTTAGGAAATAGGTTAAAGCACCCCAAAGAACTTAATAACTAGATAGACGATGCCTGTTTTGGTTAGAAAAATTCATAACAGTGGAGTACCTTGTCTTTATCCTTTTCTTTCCTTGACTTTCCACATATTTCCATAATCCCAAGCTAAACTAAATTGGTTTTTACAATCAGCAGATCTATCATTTTTTCGAGTGAAAATAGAGTATTTTGAAGGAAAATAATTTTATACAAACTCCTTTAAATAAAACCATCTTTCAGTTGTCACTTGACATAATTTCAGACACTTCTACAATTATTTTATCTCATTTTTGCAATTTTTTTAATTTAGGCGTTTAGAGTAGCAAAAAGCGAGTGTGGCATTATCGAAAACTATCATATTTTCAGGGAAAGATCTCTCCTTCCTCACACTTAAGAGGAGCAATGTCCTCATTGTTCAGAATTAAAATCAAGAAAATGACCTTCCAAAATATGACAGAATCATAAAGGATTAAACATAGGTTGAACATTAATAAAATAAAGGAAGAACGGAAACTCCCCTTGTATCGTAGATTGAGAAGGATCCTCCTCACACTTAAGCTTTGGTAGGGGTGAGACGTTCCTCACACTTAAGTTCGCGCAAGTGTTCAACCCAAGATATCGAAATTCCTAGAGCAACTGAGGTTGCTTCCATAGGCGAGTTCAGCTATATGTTCGAATATATAATTTATTCTGAAAAGGGAAACATATATAGCCAGGAGAACTCAAATTTGCACAAAAATTAATAAAAGGCAAACCATAAATAATAATGCATAAATAATAAAAACATAAAGTAAACTGAACTGTTACCTTCCTGAATATAACAAAAGTTAGTCAGGTTCAAACAGTAAGAGTCTACAAAAAGTTAGTAAATAACAGAGTAATATAAAATGAAAATAAAGATAACAATAAAAATAAAATAAAGTCACTGTGGTGGTGGTGGAGGCTGCACTGGTCCCTGGCCTATCCTTAGGACCAACGTAAGTCCTAGTCTGGCAAACAGAGTATCCACCCCTGCAGCCTCTAGCACCACAGGCTCAAATTTCCTCTCCATAATAAAATCCTTGCCTAGATCGAACCAGGCACGAGCCTCTGCTGAGATAAAGCCGTCGTCCCGAAAAGGTGCAGAAGAAGATGCACCGGGACAGTCGCCACCACGAACACGAGGCATACTAATATATTTTTAAATTTAAAAGCAAACAAACATTAACAGCATAACAATTAATATTTAAATATTTGAACAGAGTAATAATAACATAAAAATCAATAAACACAAAAACAACATAAAAATTAAATAGACAACAACAACATAAAAATCAATCAACAACAACAACACAAAAATTAACAAATAATAACAACAAAAACATTAATAAACAACTAAAAAATTAATATCAAACAGAACATTAATATTTGACATAAACAACTTAGCAAAATAGAAAATAAGATGAACAAAGAATGTGAAATATAAACAGAATAATTATACAACATAAATTCTGTCGAAAATTCGACAGAATCTCCCCTAAAATTCTTCGTTTCTCCACAATTAATTCAGTCAGATTCAAGGTATTTAAATACCGTCATCAAACAAATCCATAAATAACAACCTATAATCATAAAATTTATTCGTTTAAATAACAAGGCAAAATAAAATTGGAAAAATGCTAGTTACAACATAGCATTTTCGTAACTACCCATTACCAATTTTCGAATTCTTCAAAAACACCCAATCTAAGTGTAATAAGTGAAGATTTAGCCTTGTGTATATATATTATGATTAATAGAGGACAAATTCGAGGCAAAATTAGCAATTTAAGTTCGAAATTTTCGAATTAGTGGAACTAGGGATTCGAAACTTCAGTTCCTAATTTCTCCTAATGTAGTTCATCATTTACAGATTTGAAGCTATAGAAACGTAGAGAATTAAAAAACGAAGATTTTGGTACTAACCTTGCGTAATTTGGTGGAGAATTGAGGAAGATTGAGCAAATTGAGGGGGAGGGCGATTCGCGCGAGCTCGTTCTCCTTGGAGTCGGGTTCGAACTGGAACAGATTTGGGGAAGAACGTATATTGAAAACGCAGCGCTTCGGTTCATTTTTTTTTAATGTCGAGACTCGTCCGCTCGTTTGTAGGCGGTAGAGGGTGTGACTCGTCCGCTTCGTTTGAGGCGGTACTGAGGGTGTGGCGTCCGCTTGTTAAGAGGCGGACAAGGCTGTGTGGCGTCCGCTAGACAGGAGGCGGACAAGGCCTGTTTGTTTTTTTTATTTAAACGAAACAATAACAAATAATCGAATGAACAAATTAAACATTAGTAGACATAAATTAATAATTAGTAGTTAGATTACATAAAATTATAAGTTAGTAGTTAATTTACATAAAATTAAATGTTAGGGACAATGGAAATTAAATGTTAGAGACAATGGAAATTAAAATGTTAGAGACAATGGAAATTAAATGTTAGGGACAATGGAAATAAAATGTTAAGGACAATGGAAATTAAATGACAATAATATAAGAGTTAGAAGTTAGATGTCAGAAGTTAGATGTCCGTAGTCATATGTCCAAAGTCAGGTGTCCAATGTCAGATGTCCAATTAATATTAACATATTATTAGATAATTATTATTAACAAAATATAGTAGATAATTAATATTAACGATAAACAAGATATTATAGAAATAATATTAACATAGTAAAAAGAACAGAATATTTATAATTAACAGGTGAATAATCCGGGGCTTAGGAACTAGAATAAATCTAGTCCCCGGCAACGGCGCCATTTTGCAGACGTTAAATCGTGAGTGGTTAAACTGGTGTAAAATTAAAAGAAAAGAAATTAAAAACTCAAATAAACGTCGGGCTGCAAACAAAATCCCGGTCGGGTAGTATAGTAAAAATGTAAGCGACCGGATGTCGAACCGTGGGACTAATGTGCATATTATAGTACCTAAGCGTGTCACAGAAAGGGGGGATTAATTGACTTGTTTTATAAAAGGAAAGATAAAATGACTAAATTAAAAGATAAACTAAACGGGACTCTGGTTCTCGTTAATATAATATCTGCTCTTTCATGCTAGGTCTACTGGTTTAATTATAATTGTTTGGCAAGATTCCTGTTATTTTCTTAAGGTCCGATGAAAACTCATAAGAACTCGTTCACCTGTAATGCAAGGTCCAATGAAAACTCAAGCAAAAGCCTGCAAACGGCAGAAGAGTGTTGAGGGATTACATTTGCAACTGAAACGATGAAAATAAGTTTCCCCCAGTTTTACGGCTTAATTAACCCATCTGTTTCCAACCGATGAAATCAAAAACAGACTTAGTAAAGCATTTTAATAAATCATGAGGTTTATTAAAAAGATGCGAGAAAACCTTTAAACGTAACAAACTTCATTAAAATTAAAACCAGTAAAACATATTGCATAATTAATACAGATACATAATAATTATTCCCAGAGTATACGTAAACTAATGAAATGAAAAGAAAACAAATGGAGAAGCGGGAGATTAGAAATGGAATGAACGAGTGAGTGAAGGTGAAGTGGTTCGAAGATGGACTGATGGGGGTGAATTGGAACTCCAGGAGGAACCACGGACGGAACCTCTGGAAGGACACTGGAGAAGGTGTTTTGAGCGTTGTATTTATAGAGGAAGAAGAAGCAGAGTTGCAGCTCATTGATTGCGCAGGGGACAGGGCTGCAATGCGTGCGTGATTTCTGGTAGGCGCCGACTGCTTAAAGGATATGACGGAATCAAGTTGCAGAGCGAGTCGGCGCGAAGAAGATAACCCGTTAATTTCCTGGACACTTACACGCGTCCGCTCAATAAGGGGCGGTTCTCTATCTCCTCTCTTGTCCGCATGTTAATAGGCAGTCTCCTCTCTGTTTCATTGTCTCTTGTCCGCATGTTATCAAGCGGTTGCCTCTTCTCTTGTCCGCCTCGTATGTGGCGGTTGCCTATTAGTGTTGTCCGCATGTTATCAAGCGGTACAGAAGAGGCGGACACGCTTCTCTGCGTGCATGTCGCGTGGCTGTTTAATCCCTTAATAATATATATGTCTTTGTTTGTCATTTTTCCTACATTTTAACACATATAATACATCAGTTAATATAATAACATAAATATAGGAAAACCCCAAGATAAGTGAGAAACATTACTAAAAATGTTACAAATTATAAGGTGATTAAACCTTAAAAAGTCTATATGTTTTGCACTTATCAACCTTATGAGTCAGAATGCCTATACAGATATTGAGAGATCTAAATGATCTTTTAGTGTGAAGCTACCTTTGTGTTCTAAGAGATATAGATACATAGGAACTTTGGGGACAAAGTTCTTTTAAGGGGGTAGATTGAAATACCCCAAACCTTAATATATTAATGAACTATCTAATTAGGATATACGGCTAGAACGTGCCTTAGAAACATTAGAAGAAGTGTTAAACAACAATTTACCAAAACATGCTTTAGGAACAATTAGAGCAAAAGGTGTTTTAAAGAGCACAAATAAATTAGGGAACTACCAATAAGTTCCCAAGAGATTTAAAATGTGAAATACCTCTAAGATTAGTAATACGCATTAAGCGGAATTAGCGTTTAAACCGAAAACGCACCTTAGAGCATAAAAATGTACTTTAAAGAAAAAATGTGCTTTAAGCATGTATATATGGAATGAAAAGGCTAATGAGCCAAAATACCATAAAGAAATAAGGGAAAAAAATTAAATGGTCATATGATCCATTGCGTATACACGCAAATTAAGTATACAAAGTCCACAGTAAACAGGTACTAAACTGACGAAAGTCAAGGAGAAACCACTAAACGACTTGGTTTAAATTGGAATGAGCAACATGCTATTTCATGAACAAAGTTTCTAAAGGTTGTAAATATATTAGGGACACATTTAAACTAGCCAAAACAAATTGCATAATCAATGTGAACCCGGAAGCACATAAAATGGTGTTTTAAGGCATTTTTGGCTATGTAACATACCTAACACATGGTATAAGTCCTTATAAATGAGTTTAAGGCATCTAATATTAGATAAATATAAGGAAGAAACAAAAAAAATCAGACAAAATCGTGACTAAGGCTTCCTACTTCATGATGAGTCATTAAAGGTGTTAAAATTCAATTTTGCTTACTTTTTACTTACCATGACTTTCCTTGATTGCCTTATCACCTTGTCCCCTGAGTAAATCATTAATCAGACACTACCTGTCATATGAGAGCTCCCAAATTCGTAGCTCCTCCTCTCTTTGAAGAAACAACACAAAAAAACTCCAATGTTCTTAGATTAGTGCCTTAAAGAATACCTTGTATTGCACAGATGATAACTTTCTCATCTTAAGTCCAAATTCTAATATTGATAGCTCGTTGGAATCCTCTTTCGAAGAGCTTTACAACCATAGCTCATGAGCCCCCAGATTCTCAGGAAAAACCACGAAGAAGTGCCTTTGATTCTCGAGGTAAAACATTGCCTTCTTGGAAAGTCTTCTTTCTTTGATTTTCATCAAGGCCGAGTGCCTAGGGTTACTAACCCTTCTTATTATTCATATTATTATATGATTTTGGAGCCAATTTCTCTAGCAAATTGCTGTCAAAATTTCTAAGGAAAACAAGCTTAATATTAAGCTAAAGGTTAATATACAAGGTAAATCCTACAACTACCTATTTCAAGGTTCCAATTGTTGATCTATATATGATCTAACATATTGTTCATCTTGTTTATTATTACCGAAATTATAAGTGTGTTAGATTTAATTTTTGACACATTAAATGTTAATATTTTGTAAATCTAAAATTAGATTTATACTCCTATGATATAAGCTACAATATAAGCTATCATAATATACAAGAAAAATTCATATACTATGAATTTCAATATGGCCGAAAATTAAGGGGTTATTAATGAGTTAGAAAAATTATCTAACTTAGTTAAATTAAAGGAATTAGAGTAATTAAGAGTAATATGTAAAATTTAAGAAGTTTTGGTACCTAAAGGTGAGTACCGAAAATTAATGGGGTCAATATGTAATTTTTGAGAGTTTAGATGATGAGAAAATAATTGTAGAATTAAGTTTACAATTTATAAAGAGTTTATAAGTGTTATAAGGAATTTATAAGGTTTTCGGTATATTTAAGGTAAATAAAGGGTGGTATATATAACTATAACATTAGATAATTAAATCTGGTGATTTAGAGATGTTTAAAATGATTTTTGATGTTCAAAAATCTGTAGGTAAATTAGTTACGAAAATTAGAAATTAATTAGAGTTAAATTGGTTAATAAATGAGTTAGGATAAAAGAAAAGACCACAAGGGTAAATGGTAATTTCCCTGGTCAAACATGGTCAATGACAGTTTATAAAATGTTTAGAGGAGCTAGAATAAATTTGTAGCAAAAGATTAGATATTAAAAGGATAAAGGAATAAAAAGTTAAGTTAAATTAACTTTAGGGGTAATATTGTAAATTATGGAAAGTTAGGGGGTTTGACCATAAAAGACTGGTCAAACTTGGGTATATTTTGGTATTTGACCAAAAGTATAAAGAAATTAATTAAGTAAGACTTTGGAAGAAATTAGAAATAAAAATAACAAGTTTAGAACTTATTAGTAAAATAGAGATTAAGAGAAAACTATGGTAAGTAATGTAAATAACACATTTTTATGTGTTTAGAAGGTTAAGGAAGTAAATAAAGAATTTAGAAACAAGATGTAAAAGAAACAAGTTAAGATGGGGTTAAACGAGACCGTATATACTTAAGGTATACGAGGGGTATACCCGTAATTTAATAAGTATAGGAGAATCAATACTTAAAGTATTTTTAATGAAAATACTAGTTACATTGGAAAAAGAAATAAATACGTATGATACGGACGTATACGAAAAATATTGGTATACATGAATAGTAAATACGTATACGTGAATAGTATCCGTATACATGAATAGTAAATATGTATATGTGAATAGTAACTACGTATACATGAATAGGAAATACGTATGCATGAATAGTAAAATACGAGACGTATACGTGAACAGTAAAATACGAGACATATAAGTGAATAGTGAAATATGGTGAATAGTAAAATACGAGGCCATATAAATGAATAGTAGAATATGAGACCGTATAAATGAATAGTGAAATACAGATGAATAATGAAAATACGAAAACCTAATACAAGGTCCGTATAAGTCTAAAGTTGCTAACTGTGCAACTAAATAACTACTAACGACGTTAGTATGTTAATGAATTAGAATTGAGCATGAAAATGCTCCTAAATGAACGAACTCGTTTAATGGTATACTATTATACCCGGGTTAACCTAGGAAGAGGTTTAAGTTGAAAAGAGAACCAAATTAGTTCTAAGACACTGATACTAATACTAGTTCTGGTTACAGATCTAGATAGTCGGAGGCGTTCGGCGGAATAGGCGAACGTGTGTTAAGAGCTAGCCAATCTTCGGTGTACGGTACGGGATTCTTGTAGCTTGTTTGCTAACGGGGTCTACCTCGGTTTGTGTGCTATGTGTTATTATGATACGACCAAACAGGATTAAGCATGAAACCGATTTACTGTATTGTTATTAGTGTCCATTGCACACTAACACGACTTGATTCAGAGCTTGTTCATTAACTATGTTTAATAACAATTGTATAAGGTTACAAATATTCCCTATTGTTAGTTGGTTAATACCGAGAGATTTAACTAACAAATTGTCAATGAGACTTCAACTAACTGGAACTTGGGCGAAGAGGAATCTGGGACTGACTCCGGTCATGTATGTTTAGGTTAGGAGGTCGGCATCTGTATCAGATCTGTCTTCCGCATATGGCTCATCTACGACTTGTCGCCTACGGTTGACAAACAGACCCGACCATCTCGAGTGAACAGTTCGAGATGGGAGGCAAATTCAGGAGGCGGCGGAGGGTCAAGCCTACATCCCTCATAACTTAAGAATTAATGTTTATTAACCCAATGGAGCTAATAACTCATTGGCTAGGGTTACCTTGACCCGACAAGAATAAACAATTCAGTTAGGGAACAACCAGTTCTTTTAAAAGAACGCTTGACACTTATAAGGTATGGTCAAACACGAGAACTAAGCAATTCTCAGGCCTCAGGAGTTAGGAATCTAACTTACTCATTAATGGGCATCCATTACGACGTTCGATTTATTGGAGCTGTGAATGTTTCACATGGGTGTGTTGTTTGTTATCGTACTTCTTATTATTATTTGTATGAATAATCAACTGCATGTATACGACAAGTAGTCGTGTGTAGCCCTGTTAGCTTGTGGGCTGCACGTTTTCTGTACCAGCCATGTGCTGAGCCCCTTGGGGCCTGTGATTTAAACTTTGCAGGTTGGTGCCAGACGAGGACTCAACCTGAGAGTAGGAGCGGGTAGAGTACTTCGGGTTGCTTTTACATTTGTTACACGAGTTGTGCATGTACACTCGTTTAGTAATTGATGAGATGTTAGTATGATGTATTAGGATATGAGATACTCGGTATAAGTTATGGTTTATGATTTGTATTGTATAGATGCTCGAGTAATTATCCGGTTAGTCAGACCGTGACTTGTAAGAGAATAGGCCTAGTTAGTCACGTGGGTGACTAACAGCGGTAACACCAATTTAGTAGAACTTTTCCGCTGCGTTGTTAATGTACGAGATGGACTTAGGGCGACGATCATTGTATTTGGAGATGGGGTGTTACAGTGACTTTCAATCATGCTTGTTCTAGTGTTTAGGTTAATTTCTCAGTTTATGTTCAAGACTTTTTGGTTTCAAAGTTGGTGGTGTAGCTTCTCTAATGATGGAACTTTGATTAGGTTCACGCCCTTAGCCCTAATCATTCATTGTCAAATCCCTAACTATTGGCCAAGGTTGACCTCTATCTTTGCGATCCTAAAAAATGGATGCTTCACTAGTCTTCTGTATATGCAACTATCCCACGGTTGTCCTTAGTTGACTGCCTTTTAAGACGCATATGAGACCATTCGACAAAGAGGTTTAGGGCTTGTTCTCATCTCATGGTGGATCATATTGTTTCCATAGTTGTGTTCCAATTACGGGTTAAAGTTTTTTGTTTTTTGTTATCTATGGTTATAGTGATGGTCAAGATGTTATAGCAATTCCTTAAGATCCTAGGAATGTAACCTTATTCTACGAATGAAAATTACCTATTTTCCAAAGAAAAAAAGAAAAGAAAATAATGCCCCGATTTCTGCAGCTTACATATTTTAAATTTAGGGGCCGTTCGCTGCTGGCTCCCAAAAGCTACTATTTGTAGCTTTTTTATTAATCTACCCCTAGTTAACCTATTGTAACTTGACACATCTGCATTGTGTTAAATTTTAACAAATAACTAATTGACATGTGGCAAGCAAAAAGTAAAGAACTGAGATTAAGGGGCTGTTCGATGCAAAAGCTACAAAACCTGCGATTTTATAAAGCCATGTATAGTTAGAGGAGAGAGGGTGTAGTTAACTAATAGTACCATGACACATGTATTCTAGTTACTTATTAATGGGTCCCAACTAAAAAGTTAAACAAATTAAAAATTGACACCTGGATAATCTTGTATTCTACCAAGGGGATAAAGCTACGATTCCTAGATAATCTAGTATTCGAACGGGGCCTAATGTTCTAATCGCAACTACAGAACGGGGCTTAGAATCCATGGTAATCTCCTCCAGCCGTCCATCAAAACAAGCCAGCGCCAGCGGAAGGGCCTTAGCAGATTTGGTTGGAGTCGATAACAGGCGTATTTTGCGATTGTAGCCACAGATATTTCGACACTTGGCTCTTCTGGGAGGCCAGAGGCGCTCCTAAATGCGTCAATAACCAAAATTGCAAGAAGATATGTGTCAACCACGAGCCTGTCACTTTCCTTGGCACTGAACAACAAAACTAGCTCTGGTCACACCGAATTATTCACGGCGAATACCAAACACGCAGCCGTCTTCAACTTCTCTTTAGCTTCTAATTAAAAAGTCCTCTCTCGCTCTCTGCTACAGACGCCATGGCTTCTCTGCTAGCGAACGGTATCTCTCGATTTTCCCTCCAACCCGGTTCTGATTCGTCAAAATGCTTTCTTCATCCCAAATCAGAGGCTCCGAAACCCTCGATTCTCAGAAATTTATCAGCCAAACCCGTGAAGATACGAGCTGATGTGGGTTACGATTCGCGGACCCTTGAAGGTCCTAGCACTTCTTCGGACGGTAAGTCATCTCCTGTATTGAAGGACTCTGATGACCCTCTTCAGAAGTTCCTCAAAAGGGACTACAAATGGGGGTTTACTCAGGATATCGATTCCTTTTCTATCCCGAAGGGTCTATCCGAGAAGACAATTCGAGCTATTTCCTCGAGAAAGAACGAGCCCGAGTGGATGCTGGAGTTTAGGTTGAATTCTTATAAAAAGTTCTTGACACTGGTCGAGCCTAAGTGGTCCGACAATCGCTACCCCCCTATTAATTTCCAAGATATGTGCTATTTCTCCGAGCCCAAAAAGAAACCTACTTTGAATAGCCTAGAAGAGGCCGATCCTGAGCTTCTGAGGTATTTTGAGAAGCTTGGTATTCCCTTGAACGAGAAAAATAGACTTGCTAATGTTGCCGTAGACGCTGTTTTAGACAGCACATCTATTGCTACGACCCACCGTAAGACATTAGAGGCAGCTGGGGTTATTTTCTGTTCGATTTCTGAGGCGATAAGGGAGTATCCTGATCTGGTCAAGAAATATCTTGGGAGGGTTGTACCTAGAGATGATAATTACTATGCTGCTCTTAACTCGGCTGTTTTCAGTGACGGGTCCTTCTGTTACATACCCAAGGGCACCAAGTGCCCGATGCAGATATCTACCTATTTCAGGATCAATGCTCTTGAGACAGGTCAATTTGAGAGAACCCTTATAGTTGCGGATGAAGGAAGTTTCGTTGAGTATCTAGAGGGTTGCACTGCCCCTTCTTATGACACCAATCAGTTACACGCTGCTGTGGTTGAGCTCTATTGTGCTGCGGATGCAGAGATCAAGTACTCAACTGTGCAGAATTGGTATGCTGGGGATGAGGAAGGCAAAGGTGGGATCTACAACTTTGTTACCAAGAGGGGAATCTGTGCAGGTCCCAGGTCAAAGATATCTTGGACCCAGGTGGAGACCGGCTCTGCCATTACTTGGAAGTACCCTAGTGTTGTCTTGGAGGGTGATGATACAGTTGGTGAGTTTTATTCTGTTGCCTTGACAAACAACTATCAGCAAGCTGATACAGGAACAAAGATGATTCACAAGGGTAAAAATACAAGAAGTAGGATCATCTCAAAGGGTATCTCAGCTGGGAATTCCAGGAATGTGTACCGGGGTCTTGTTCAGGTGCAATCTAAAGCAGAGAATGCTCGGAACTCTTCAACTTGTGATTCCATGCTTATTGGAGATAAAGCTGGAGCTAATACCTACCCATATATTCAGGTACCTACTTTTCTGGCGCTTTAATTATTAAGTGCGTTTTTGTTCTGCTGGATGTCACTCCTTGTTTTGTGATAGGATGCTTTGTGTGTGTGATCCATCGGATTATGTGTAGCTATTATTTCATCCTTGAATATCTCTGAACATTGATTCTATTTCTAGCATGGCTGGTTGGTTCAACTAGCTTGTGTGAAATAACTCGACCACCAGTTTCAATTCTAATTGGCTTGATGTATTGGAAGAAACGAACCATTTCGTTTATGTTATTGGAACAGAATCCTTCGCTCTATGGATAATTGGTGGTCTATCTTTGTACAGCAGGAGTCAATAGTAGCATATGCTACTTGGAGTTGTAAGCTATTGTTCCGGTTAAACGGACATTTTGCGTATTTGTCATCACAACTTTATGTAAATCATTCCCACTGTTTTTGTGAAGTAAATGATTTAGGTTCTAATGGGATTAAGATTGTTAATGGAGAAAGTTTATAGTTTGATATGGAAATGAGAAGGGCAATTTGGTACTGATGATTTGAACTTTTTGTTTATTGGTGATTTAGGTTAAGAATCCAACTGCTCGGATAGAACATGAAGCAAGCACCTCTAAGATTGGTGAAGATCAGCTCTTCTACTTCCAGCAAAGAGGAATTGACTATGAGAAAGCCATGGCTGCTATGATTTCGGGGTTTTGCAGGGACGTATTCAATGAGCTTCCTGACGAGTTTGGGGCTGAGGTGAACCAGCTGATGAGCTTGAAGCTTGAAAATTCTGTTGGTTAAATTAGATACTTATGATGTTAACCCCCGATAGTGACAATATGGGTGTATATATGAAGTGGTAATCGAAGGAGTCATTGCTGGGTGAGCTGGTAATTAGATACACTAGATGCACGCGTCTTTTTTGTGCTATTGATGATGGTTAGTCACAGTCGCATGTGTGTTGTATCCTTTGATAGGAGAGATCCTGTTTTTCTCATTTGGTTTTGTTCTTATGGTATCTAAATTTTGTTTACTGTATATACGATAATAAACAGTTTCCTTTATTTGAAGCTATGGAACCTTGTTGTAATAGCTCACTTGAACGTGTTAAATCATATATAAACTCAGTATCTCTAGTAATGTTCCGACAGGGTCATGGATACCATTCAAGTCAAATAACTAGCCAATGGTGGTAAATCCCAAATAGTTTAGGTTTCTTTTCAAATTGCAGGAATTTATGTCGTGTCAAGTGTTTTAATTGTTAAATGGTGCCGTTAGCCTTAACATTCGGAATATGGGGAATGTTCTCCATTTTGCTACGTTTAACTCGATGGCTTAAGACAAATAGAGTCATCAAATAATGGGGGTGTTCACCCATATTTGGCTATAACTAAATCTGTAGTACCTCACCACCAGCGATCAAACCACGAACCTCCCCTCACCTGGGCCACCTCATCGTTGACTAGTTTATTTTCACTGACAAATGTATGGTGTCAAATGATAATGGCGGTGGTGATGAGATGAGAGACAATAATAATGCACAGCCAGAGACAAATCTTTTACTATTTGTTTTCTATCTGTGTTAATTACTCTCTCCGTCCTGAATTGACCGTCCTGTTTACTATTTGGACATGTCGTTTGACTTCAATTTTTAACATATAAGATAAATTAATTTTGAAAATTTAAATTTTACATATGAATCCTTAAATGATAAACTATATGTTATAAAAATTAGTTTTATAAAATTATTTTATCATATATACTTAATATTGAAGTGGAAAAACGTGTCATAAAGCAAACAGGACGGTCAATTCAGGACGGAGGGAGTAGATAGTAGCAGATTTCAAGGGAATCAATTAAATATTCAACATTAATATTCGCTAATTGCATTACAAACAAGGGTGAAATAATGCTTGATAAACAATACACAGCTAGCTGCCTGACAGAAATATGATAAACTAGGTTTGATTAGTGTACACTAAAATGCACATACCTTTTGTATTACGTACGCGGAGTATATATTTTGATTAATTGTGCATGAATAATGCTGAAATGATTTATTCATATATCCACCGGCCTTACCATTTTTTATTTTTCTTATCAATAAAGGCGCCATTGCTTTTTTTTCTTGACTAAATTCGCAATTGCTTAGAAAATACTACCTCCGTCCCGTTATAAGTGTCCCGTTTACTTTTTGACACGCTTTTTCATTTCAATATTAAATATATAAGATAAAATAATTTTAAAAAATTAAATTATTAAATACGTAGTTTTTTACATAAGGATTCCATTATAAAATATAGATTTCACAAATAGTGAAGGTTGAGGATACTGCTGTTGGGACGGAGGAGTAACAGAAAGAAAGGAATATAATATAAATAAACCGAGATCCAGCTGCTTTGAAATTTAAGCTTCTTCTTGCCTGATCCCTCTCCTCTGGCTCTCTCTTCATCATCACCTCATCCTGCCATGTATCCTCACATGCTCTGGTCTGCTACTGCTAGTCTGGTGCCGCGTCGTCTCTCTTTCCCAGCTCTCTCGCCATTATAACCACCTTCAACACTTTCATTCAAGTCTCAATCTCTCTGTAACCTAATCACAATCAATATATATTCCTTATCTCCTAGCTATAGCGTATCCATCCCATTTCCCTTACCCTCTGTCTCTCTGTGCGCGTCGTCAGAACAAGAGAAAGTACGTACTACTCATCATAATGGGGATCCTGGGAAAATTCTCCTCAATTAATTCTACTACTACTAACGGTAATGGTGGACGTGGGTACAAAAAGATAGATGAAGATACAGAAGAGAAGAAACACAGACAAGCTCAGTTCTTGATTTACAAGACCCTTCAACAAGCTGATCACAAAAACATCAGAAGAGCTACTACAACCAGAGCTGCAGCAACACCAGTTAGTCGACGTACAAAGCTGCAGCAGCAACGCGGTTGGATTCTTATCAAGATTTGTAAGTTAAAGCTCAAGATAAAGAGGAGGTTGAAGAGGATGAGACGAGCCGTTTTAGTCTGCTTTTCATCTACCATCGCTGCTGGCCGTGCAAGCATCTCCAGATCATCACACATGTCCGGCCCACTGATCAAGGCTAGTTGGCGCCGGCTCCTTCTTCACTGTAGTGGCTCCACAATCCTTCACCTTCCTCAACCTCGATCGAAATGTTTGAACAGAATTTAGTTCTACTATCTATCCATGGCAACATATTGGTGGACTGGGAGGGAGTCTATATACTATTACAAGTTTTCGCATATATATTTTTTTGGTTTCCATATATCTTGAGGAATAAATACAATGATGGAAATTAAATCTTACATATCCTGTCCATCAAAATGATGAAGCTTCTTGATATATATTGTTATTTGACCAAATATCATCATCACTGCAGACCGATGTAATTAGTAATTATTCATATAGCTAGCGCGTGTTTGCGTCTAAGATTTGTTTTTGTAAAGGAGATGATAAAAGAATTTAATTGATTTGAGGCATTTAGGTTAAACATGATATAGATTAGGATCATCTTCACCGCTGACTATTTCTAAACATAATTGATCTGTTTATCGTCTCCCCCCCCCCCCCCCCCCCCCCCCCCATTCTGCTTCCTCCTTGATGCTCTATTCCTCTGTCTGGATTCGACTAGAGGTGGGTTGTCTTCACCGACGCGCTCAAAGATTTGACCTCGTGGTGTCTTCACTTGGTTCGAACCTAGCAGGTCTCTAGTATACTTTGATTGTTCGATTTTTTAAGGTTTGAACCCTTTTCATGTATGAATGAATATGTGTGGTGATTGATTGGATCGATTTTGTTCTGAGTGGCGTCAAACCCTAACAATTGGGTATCTGTCGATTTGGTTGCTTATGATTGATTTGGTCGATTGAGAACATAAGGTATTTGTCAATACAATCTGTCTTTTGTTGGTTGGTTTGGTCGACTCCGAACCATATTTGGATTTCGTTGATGGGTTTCGTCGATTGTGAACCATATTTTGTTGATCGGTTTCTCGATTGTGAACCATATTTGGATTTCGTTGATGGGTTATTAGAGTTTTGTTGTCGATGAAACATGCTTATATGAATGTGCATTATGATTGTCTATTCTGCCCCTTTGTTTGATATTAGTTTTGATCTTTGGAATGAATTTGTGTTGAAACGATTCTAGTTTGTGTCCAATTTGGGTTGTTGAAGCAATATTTGGTGTAATTGTATTGCTCCGTTCTTGTTGTGAGAAAACTACATAGTTTCTCATCTTGGATTGTAGAAGCAAATTTTCAAACTTGTGTTGCTCCTGCCCAAATGAATTGGATATGGAATTGCTCCACATATTTTGTTAGCCATTGATATGCTAATATCAAATGCGATAGCTGTGATGATGGGCAAGTCTCTAATCTGAGCTCATATTCTTGAACTCTTGTTACTCAAAATTGTTTATGCTATCTACCTTTGCAGCATAGATGTCTCTCCCCTTGTTATTTTCTAGTTGATAGGTAACTTATATGTTTATACTAGTTAAACTTTGGTCTATGTCATCATTTAACAACAAAAAGAGTGAAAGTCGCTTCACATTCTACAATACGAAAAGCAACTGTAACAAGAATGCTTAGTTGTGTGTATCTCTAGTCTTACTTGTGACAATTACCGTAAACTGTTTTACCAATGTGGTTTTCCTAATGGGATATTCAAGTGATGGTATGAAATTGACTACAATGCCCATTTGTTAAGGTCGGATATTTATGGTGAAAAAGTAACCTCTGGTGCCCTTAATGGTGATATGCTGATCATGCAAAAGAAATGTACATACTCTATGATGAAGTAAAGAGCTGAAACAACTTCTTCAGAGAGGCAGAGCTGATTCAAAGTCGGAAGTAAACCAAGCTCGTTATGATGTCTTATGTAATAGTTGTGACGCTTGTGTTGTTATACTTGAAGCTAATTAATTTGGCCATTGAATCTTTTAATGACTTGACATTAGTTTCCCTTTGACATTAGTTTAGCTACCTACTTTCTAATATTGTAATATGGTATCATAAGTAATGTCAACTATTATGTCCTTTTAAATGGTAAGTTTACTAGACTTTTTGTTTTGTCAAATGCTGAATGAATAGTCAAGTATGCAATTGTGCGCTATAGAAAAGGACATAACCAACTTGCTCCATCAGATAAAAACAACAAATATCATTGTAAAAGAGCGAATAAGCAACCCTCTTCCACAATCCCCTAACATGTTCACCAAAGAAAATAGCATAACATGAACAAACCAAATACAATACTTATGATGTCATGAACAAACTTGGTAATCATTACTTGATGTCTTGAACAAACCCGAACACAATACTTCATATGTCTTAAACAAACCAAAATAGAAAACTTTAGATGTCTTGAACATTCAAAATATAATACTTCAGATGTCTTAAGCAAATCAAAATACACTTAATGGGTACCCACCTAGTTTTCAACTTCATGAAACCTGTCAAACTTCTAAACCATTTAGTACCAAAGAAATTTAGTTATTGGTGGTGACAAAGAAAAATATATGCATTTAACAAACAATATAATTGAAGAAACCACCTTGTGATCTGGTCTTCATCTATCTTCTCTTATTGGGCCTATATATAAGGCAACTTCAACTTCGTTCTCTTCCTAACCGTGGGAAAGCCAAAGTGCCATCTTTTGTCGCACCATCCACATCACCATTGTTAGCTACAAGTAAAATACCTACACCATGCCCTTGCCCTTGCCCTATATTCATTTGACCATAACATGTCCTAAAGTTATGCCCTCTTTGCTTGCATTTCCCACATGTCACATAGGTAGATCTTGTAGTGCTCGGCCCATGTTCACCTTCTTCTCTTTGTCTGCTCTTCTTTGGCCTACTGGGTAGTTTTTTTTAGGAATTGGGGGGGGGGGGGAATCTTTAAGCCGTTAGAGTTTGGCCACAGAGAAGGGTTTGGGATAGGAGAGATTGCTAGTTCTTATGTGGTTGCATACTTGGACATAGAGAGTAAGGATCCACAAATTGATTCTTGTCCTTTCTCTTCCAAATGAGGAATGCACAAGCGTGTTTGCAAGGGATTCCTGACAACCCTCATGCCATGCAATCACAATGCCTGTCCTTGAGATTCGTAATGTAATGGTTGTTTGCATTTGTGACTTCAAACTCGAAGTCACTACTCACCGTATGACCACATATGCAATCAGATTTCGTGTTTTTGTACCACACTTTCTTTGCGTACGGTGTGATCCTCCCACCCAACTTGCTCAATGATTCTCTTTTATCGTCGATCTTCTTCATCATTGTGCGTCTGAGAGATTCTAAAAGAGAGAAGACGGTATTGTCCCTAATTTCAGACAACATTGTTGAAAGAATCAACAAACTTAGAAGTTTTCTCTATGACATTGACCTCCTTTGGCATATGTAGCCTTACCCACATGATGTAGTCAACTTCTCTCAAGTACCAAAATGCTCCTAAAGATGTCATCTCAATCCTCTTAAGAACATCCTTAAGTGCAACAGTTGTGTAACATTGTGCCGCCTCCTAAAACAGATTCCTCAACAAAGCACCCAATATAATATAAGAAACCCTTGTGTCTACCATTAGGGTGTCAGTTGCACTGTTGTGATTGGATGCAACTCTAGGACTAGACAATGTCGGTGCTGCTGAAGTAGTTGGCACCACCCTTATAATGGTTGTTTCTTTGGGCTGTTTTATGCATTGTTAAAGCATTTTCGTGATTTCTCTAAAGATGTAGTCACCAATGAGGCACCTCCTTGTATGAGATTGAGACCTCTAGGCATTTTCTTCTTCTTCCCATATCCTCTCTATTGTTTCTTTAAGCAAGGGCAACTTGAGTTTGAGACGGAGGAAGTTATGTTTGAGTTGAGGGTGGTTGTGTTTTACATGGGGGAGGCTATGTCCTAAGAGGGGGAAAGTTGTTATTGTAGAAGGGGAGGTTGTGTTTTAGAACGGATATGAGGTTTTCTGAGGAGGATTTTCTTGGAAGGGTTGTGTTTGTGGTGGTGAGAGGGACATATAACTACTTGACCATCTATCTCTAACTCTTCCCAATCAATACAACATCATAATCACTATCATTTGGATTGAATCCCTCCATTCTATCCCTTTTATCTTCATCCTTCAACCAGTTATTGTAAGTGGACATGAATTTCGTTTCCTTCAACCCCCTGTTCCATTATAATCTCAATCAACTCCTTTCCCTCCAATAATGCTAGCATGGTCATCAGCTGTATATCACACCCTATTTCATTTTTTCTTGCCTTTATGGAACTTGTATAAGAAAGTAGAACATATCGGTTTTGCCAATCCTATAGTTTTTCATCACTATCTGATAAGTGGTGAAATAGTGGTCTCTCAAGGTCTTTATTCGCCGTCATTTTATTTGGCGCATGACTTATTTCACCACTTTATGGAGTATTTTGTGTTTATTAGTAATCTTATACTTTCGGCATTTTCAAATAGGTAAATACTCATTTGAGTATATTTTGAGAGCTTAATCTGGGAATGCATCAATGTTCGAGCACCTCGGGAAGGATGCCAAGCCAACAGGAAGCATCAGGACATTCTGGAGCCGATCGACCATGGGACCGATCTTACAAGGTCGGTCCGACTCTGTCCAAGC
>CM041779.1:48545126-48605664 GCA_023374045.1 Limonium bicolor | reverse complement strand
AAAGAAAAAGCATTTACATGCTTCAAGGTCAAAAGGGCAAAAGGTGCTCTAAGACCTTAAAAATCAATGACCTCTAAATGATATAAAATTGAATTACATGATCAAATATCATGTAAGGAACACACAACCGTTGTCAAAGAAAACAGAGCTCAGAACACCAGGCAACACAAATGTGCGCTAAAACTCCTTAAAGCACGTTTTTTAAATTGTCTTTTAAATTGGTTTTAAATAGCTAAAAGGTTATAATACCTTTAAATATAATAAAATATCATATTATATGATATTAGGAATTTAATTCCAGAAATTTACGAATTTTTACAAATTTAATATTAAAATATTAATAAAACCCTAATGTGGGGCCCGTTTGGGTCAACATTGACTAAGTTGGTCAATGTTGACCATTGACCACGAAATGGACTACATAAATCAGATAATTAAGTCTCTTAACAGACCAAGAGACAAGAGACATGTGACAATTAAATATATGCTCTTACTTTACATAAAATAACAAAAAAGAAACTTTACCTTATAAAACAAAAAGTGGGTCCACTTACCTTACCCATGTGAGCCAGCCGGTTTGGAGCCTTCAATTGCTCCTCTTTCCCTTGCAATTTCGGTGCTCCAGCTGGTACAAGACAAAGAGTGCTGTCACCTTACAATATGATAAAGTAACATTATTATCTCATTTTCATTCAAAATTGGCTCAATCATGCCTACCTTTCATCAATCTCGGCTGCCCCTTGCCTTATCTCCACCGAATTCCCCTTCAATTATCACTCCAATCAACTTGATGAGTCATCAAACAATAATGACCAAAAAAAAAAAAAGGTGCTTTAAGGCAATATAGGTCATTTCCTCCTTCATTCTTCTCTTCAGCCGAGATGGCTCACTCCTTGAGCTCTCTTTGGCTCCCCTCCACCGTAGGTAAGGTTCCCAAGCACCATTGATGAGATTCAAGCTCTAGGTAAGCTCTTAAGGCATAAAAATGCCCATTTTCTTCATCTTTCTTCCTTTTTCGATTGATCTACACTCCAACCTTTTCTATACATCTATGTGAGTGATTTGGAGGTTAAAGGAAGTGTTGGTTTCGTACATAACCAGATCTAAGGAGGAAAGTTCAAGTCTTGACCATTTAAGGTAAAAATGTGCTTTAAGCTCATAACTTTTGATTCCCTTCAAGTTCGGCTGTGAAACTTTGGTCATAGCCTCATCTTCTTCTCCTTTTCATGTGGAATCTGTTGGTTAGCCATTTGGAGCAAGGATGGCCGAGATCCAAAGGAAATACCCTCTTTTAAGGCATTTTTCCAAGGTAAAACCTAATAACAAGGTAGCTTGTTGAGATCTAGCTATTTCCTATGTCAATATGTGGATCTAACACCTTGTGGTGTGTTGATTCAGGCGAAACCATCTTGAACTCTCCTTGCATTCTTAAGGTGATTTTTGCCTTAAATCTTACATTAAATTACTTCTTATGGTTAGATCTCTTGGAGACTAACTAGGCCTTGTTTCTGTTGAAAACATGTAAAACAAGCTGTGGAGATTTCTCCTTAAGGTGGCGAACCCAAACAAGGCTTTACCTAAGCTAAATCAAGGTATAAATCACTTAAAACCTTAACTTGATACATTAACACAAGTTTAAGTGTGTGTATATTAATTGCCGTGAGTGAAGATAAATAAGGTCTTGTTTGACCTTAAAATGTTTAAGGAATGGTTTAATAAATTTTATAACTAATTAAACAAGCATAATGTCAAATTTAAGACATTTGGAAGTTTGGTAATAAATGAAAATTTATGGTGAGGCCGAGAATTTTATGTATTTTGGGACATTTATGTGTAATTTATTTTGCAAGCAATGTTTGTAATAAGGCCATGTATTTTAGGCCATTTTATTTATGCATTTACAAGCTTTTAATTAAGTTTAAGTAGTATAATGCATTACCGAAATAAATGGGGTATTAGTGTAATTAAATTAAATTTAGGGACTTTAGATAATAAGCCGAAAATTAGAGTTAAAAGGAGTTAAAATAAAGTTTATAAGATTTTGTAAAGTTTTGGGGTTAAATGGTGATTTCTAGAAAGTTTGGGTGCAAACCGTAATTATAAGGAATTGGTGGTCAAGGAAATATTAAGGTGGTCAACCTTGACCATATGATAGGTTTTGACCAAATTAATAAGTTAAATAACTTATTTAAGGTTTATATAAGATAAGTATCTTAAGGTAATATTTTTATAACATATGTGGTAAATATGTTATTACCGAAAATAAAGGGTGTACAATGGTATTTTAAACACCCATGGGCTATTAGGAATTTTTAGGAATTTATTTGGTGGATTTTGGAATTAAAATGAACTATATATGTATAATATATAGTTATAATGTCATTATGACACTTTGGAGAAAAATAGATGGTGGAATGGTAAATATTGAAATATGGGTTAATAAGGATATTTATAACCCTTTGGTGGAATTTGGTGATTTTTAGAATTATTAAGAGAATTTAATAAGTTATGTGTATAAAATTAGTTTTAATGATATGGTAACTATATGTTATAAATAGGGCCAAATGGCAATATAGAATAGCACAAGGGCTGTTCGGAATTTACAAAAATAACCATAGGTTATACTCTTTTATAAGTTAGAAATGTTATATTAAATGGTATATATAACATGGTAAAAAGAAAGGGGTGATTTTGTAAAAAGGAAATTATGGTTTAAGGAAGTATAAGGTTTAGTATATGCTATGAGGCAATATAATAGTTTTCTATAAAAACTATAGGTTATAAGTTAAAGGAATAAAAATATCAATCAATGATTAGTATTTTGGTATAACATTACATATGTTATGTGGTCAAAAGGAATTTAAATAAATTCAAGGGCTATACCGAGTTAATAAGAGTTGAAAATGAATTTTAGACTATGGTCTACAATGTCATAAATGTTATGACATTATATGGTATTAAGGTGGTTTAATGGAATTAATATAAGGAAGGGTACTCACATAAAATAATGTGACAAACTATAAAAAATGGGATTTATAAGCTAAGGTGTTTATGAATAACCTTAGGAGTTGTAATTATACAACATAAAATGTTACTTATTTAGGATAACATCTTAATATAAGTTGTACAATATGATACAACTAATGGGAATAATCATCTAATAAGATGATAAAAGTAACATAATATAAGAGTTTATTAAACTCATGGGAAGTTACCTACGTGGTAAATATATACATACACAAGGATAATGTATATAAGGTGGATATATATTTTGGTTGGAAACCTATGATTTAATGGTGGTGGTTATTAAAAAAAAATATAGTTACGAACTATAAGTTATGAGTTTTGGAAGCAAATATTATTTGCTAAAGATAAAGGGATTATACAACATGTCGAATTATGAAGGATGGTGGGAAAATAAAACAATACGAAAGAGAATACAATAAAATAAATGATACAATAAGAAAAAGAATATAATATAATATAATCATGCATGCATACATGCAACTATGGGTTACGTACCTAAACTAGATGGTGGATAAGATTAAAAAGGAAATAGTGAATTAAACTTAACAGTTGAAATATTATGACGTACGCGTTATAAGTAACAAAACCGACTGTTTTAGAGAAACCCGTAACGAACAACTGTAGAAAACAGGGGTGAACTGTCGGGGTTACTTATTATTCGGAGATACCGGATGTAGTTAGTCATGGAGACTGACTTATAGTTTATTACCGTTTAGATTGTACCTCTGACAAGACGCTCGACGAGCTAGCGGACTACACGGAGCATAGGATCTTGCTGATTCATACTCCACCGTAATACAATCAGGGTGAACGGTATGTAAAGGGGTTTGATCCGAGTTGTCCTAAGGTTGCTCCTTGGGCTCGGATTTGGTTGATATAACTTGTATGTTGTTGTGTGATCTGTGATAAGATTGTTTGTCTGAATGTGATAATTAATATGCATGAACTGTATATTTATAGCTGCTTATCATTTACTGTTGTTGAGTTAACAGTATTGGTTCGTATATATGAACCTATATATATAAAACGAACTAGCGGCTATGGTGCTATCTTATATGAAATATAAGGAACGTAAGTAAAACGTTGTAGCACTATGATAATAACATATACATATTATCTGAGACTTTTATACGGAGCATTGGCCTTTCTATACGCCGCTCTTGTATCTAGCACTGGATCCCGAGTTTACAGACTCCGGATTGGACTAATGACCTTAGTCTGCTGTGTTAGAAAATTTGGTAATGCGATGCGATGGTATAATTAATTAATTAATGGAATGGAAGTAAAGCCAAGAGGATGTGGCTCTTGGTGCGCGCTGTGATCACAAAAACGATACCAGGATGTCCGCGTACGGGTCCGTAAGTATCAAGAAAATTTCCCGTGAGCTAGAATGGCTCGTTGGTCGGAGACTCTACCGTTGGAGTGGCTACTGCCGTGGGTGACCCGCCATAATATATGGGTAACTAGAGACATGTCGTTTTAACGAGACATTGTCACTAGGTATAACTGAACAACTAAAACAATTGAGACTTATACAGTGGCGAACAATACCATGGACGAGACTAATACTTGTTTATTATTCTCGTTGTTTCGCTTTGTTGTTCATTGGTTATACTTGTGGTTATTTTATTGTGTGTTGATGGTTGGATGGAGCCTACAAGGCTAAGGTAAATTAAATATGAACTGTACGCTACGGCGAATGTACATTGTACATTATATTGTTATTGTTCGATACGTTCGATATATATTGTGGATGTGTATTAAATGATGTTTGGATTGGATGGATGGTTAATATTATGATATTTGGATGGTGATATGTATATTATACATTTATTTCAGTTTGTTATAACTGTAAAATGGAAAGCATGAAACTCTAATAATAAGATGGTTAAAATGACAAGTGACCATTAGGGTCCAGGCCCGGCATACTCAGCGTCTATCGCTGATACTACACCATTACAGGTTGTTGATCATTGTCGGAGCTGAAGAGCAGGAACAGGGTAATTGGAGATGTTGTATAGCAATGAAGATGGTGTATGTATTATGGTAAGGTTGTGTATTCAGGATTGGGTAGTCGCTCACTTGTCGATGTTTATGGTTATGGACTTAGTATGATGTATAGGAGTTTCTCGTTATCACTGCGGTTAGCAGTTTATTTTATTGGAAGTTGGATGTAGTTTGGCTGCGTTGCTCGCATGGGCGAGTAACGGCCGGTGACACCCGAGTGAGTTTTGTAATGTTATTTTTTTCCGCTGCGAGACGTTTTATTTATTGCTACGTGAGAGATTATATCGTGATTATTGAGAGGGTGTTACAAAAGTGGTATCAGAGCGGAGTACCGCTCTGATGACGAGATAATAGGTTAAGACAGTGAGCTTAGGACTTGGGAAATTATGGGAAACATTTGGGAGTACGACGATTCGTCTTAGAAAGATACTGTGTCTAGTAACGCAAATTGCGTGACAGGTTAGCCTTAAGGCAACTTGATATCTATTGGTTGTGTACGGTAATTTACCGAGTATTTATGTGACATACTGTACTACAGATGTCTGGTGGAACTAGAGGGCGTGGTACTGGAAGAGGTGGAGGCGGTGACCCCGGCATTACAGGAGTTGCTGAGACGGTTGCAGCCGTTCTTGCACAGCTGGGTACTTAGATAGGAGGAGCACCAGCCCACCCGCCACAGCCCAGGGAAACGAACTGCCTGAAGTCAGTTGGCGAGACCCGACCACCTACATATTCCGGGGAAACAGACCCCGTAGCTTTGGAGCGTTACATTGTTGAACATGAGAAGGCCTACGAAGCTTTACAAGTACCTGACGACAAGAAGGTCGCCACTGCTGCTTTCCATCTGAAGGATGCAGCCAGCACTTGGTGGAGGTTGGTCAAGGACCATCACCTGGCTACGCCCGACTTTTCGTGGGCTGCCTTTGTCGAGTTGCTGAGAGGGAAGTACTACCCAGCACATCTCGAACAGAAGAAGCGCCTGGGTCCGAGACACTGACCCAAGGAGGTCTGACCGTGGATGAGTATTACGCTCGATTCATTGGTCAGCTGGACTTCATTCCCGGTGTGGATTACTCAGAGACCGTGAAGGTCGAGAAGTTCCGGGGAGGACTATTATTTCGCATTCAGATGGCGATGGGTGCTACCCTCTACACTACCATCCAGTACTAACATGAAAGCCATAAAATTCTTTACTTACTACATTACCAATTAACTTTGTGAGAACTTACCAAGGAGATTCCAGGAGTGTTATGAGGCTGCCTCGAGGACGGAGCTAATGCTCCAGACTCGGGAAGAGACTCTAGGGGCAAGAAAAGGAAGAACCCTGAGGGAGAGTCTGAGGGTGGAGGAGCATCTCCAGGAAAGAAAAAGGGAAAGTAAGGACTTATCCCACTCTAAATTGTTTACCATACTAAATACCTTACAGATACTGACCCGAAACATTTAAACAGGAAGTCTTTCAAAAGAAAGGGCAACAGGGTCACAAGGGAAAGAAAGGGAAAGAGCCCGTCCTTCAGTTGACCGGCCCAGCTATTGATGGTAAGCCTCTGAGACCAGCACCTTCTAAGGGTGAGAACACCTACCTCTTAAATTGAATTGTGACCTTAACCTTTAAATCATCAGATTGTAACTTAAACTTAATTACTACCATTAGGCACCAGACAGCCCCCGCCATTTTTACTGTAAGCGTTGTGGGAAAGACCATCCTGGGGTCGATTGCGAAGGCCGCAAAGTTGTCTATCGGTGCTGCAAGAAAGAGAGCCATAGGGAATTCGAGTGCTGGATGAACCCTGAGAGCCGTAATTACAGGCCACCAAAGAATACTCAGAAGACCTCAGCTGGAGGATCTGGAGTACCACGAGGCGGTCAGGATGGCCAGACATCTACTGATGCTGGAGCCCTGAAGGCAAGGGAGTAGATAGGGCATGAGTCCCCTAACTCCATGAGACCGCTGGTGGAAGACTTTGTTTACTTATGTTGTGTGCTTACCTTGGATGTTAGAAGGAGCTATGTTATAAGAATGTGGGAGTGTGTCATTGACCACTCGCCTCTTGTGTAAGACTTTGGGATTAGTTGTGTGTACTCAGTACCTATAAGCTTTAAACCTTGACGGATATATATATGAACAGGATGTTTATGCTTACATTATCATGTAGCAATACTCAAATGACGTAGAGTCAATGAGTCCGGGAATTACTGAACCAGAATTTCCACCTGCATGGCGCACTTGCTATTGCAAGCGCTATGACAATAAACTACTGAAATTTCCATCTGCCTTGCGCACTTGCTACAGCAAGTGCAGCGACAGCAACAGTAACAGCTACTGCAAATGCAACTACAACAACTACTCTTTTAACCTTTTATAAAAAAAATGTTTTTCAAACTTTTTCATACAAACCTTGAGATTAGAAACTTATGCAACTATGGAAGGACCGTTAGTCCAACCACTGCAACTGGGGAAACTATACAGCCACTATGACTGTAAACCACACCAGTTTAAATTGTTGGGAATTTTCAGACAGGCTTATAGCCAAATACCAACAGTGTATACCGCATTTAATGCTAATCACTACCAGTGATAAATGTTTAGTCCTCATGGACAAGCATACCCTTTGTAGATGCACCACCGTCAGTAGGATGGTTGGGAAAAGAGCCAAGTTGCTCAAGCTATTATGCAATCTGCAATACATCCAATTACATGGATGAGGGGACAATATGAACTATGGATGAGATTGATAAAAAAAACAGGGAGAAAAAGGAAAATGTGTTGTACTCAATGAAAAAAAAAGGAGAAACAAGTTTGCTAATATAGCACGGATTTTACTTACACCGAGTTGAATAATACTAGTCTATGATACAAGTTACCACGGTTGCCACAAAGGCAATAGCACTTTACAGGATAACTGATAACATGAACTATTACAAAAAAAAAGCAAGCAAAAGAAGAAAACAAAAAAAAAGAAGAAGAGGAGAGAGAAAAAAAAAGGATATCCATCAAGGGAGATTGACAAAGAATACTTCACAACAACCGTGTGACGACATTACCAGTTTACTAAACGAGACATGGGACGACCGCACTCCGTTAGGAGCATGTGGGCCTGACAGACTTATTTATGAGTTAGTCGGGTAAGTAGTAATGTATCAGTACGGTACCCCATGCAAGTAGACAAGTAGTGTTAGGAACACGAGAAGTAGTCAACTCCATTCTACGGACAGTAAGACATTACCTCGAAGATGGACGAGAAGAGCCGCAGTTAAACCAACAGGCTAGGAAAAAAAAACCAAAAAACCTTCAACAGAGAACAGTGGACAGTATACAGAGAAGACAAGGAACCGTTTAAGGACAGGAACCAAAAAAAAGCAAACAGGAAAACCCATTATGGACGAAATATGTAGAATCCTCATAAGGATCAGCAAATGCTTGCAATCCAGAGGAAATCTACCAGATGATATGGACATAAACGTGACTACGCAAGAGAAAAGATAAAGCTATATGATAGCAGAACCTTGCTCAAGGAACAGTGGATTCGGAATGTACCACTCACAGGATAATTCGCACATCTTTTCTATTTGCCTCATTGGATATTAGCTGTTGAGCGTTTACGCCTCTGCACTCTGTATGACTGAGTGTTTTGGTATTGCACTCGATCCGCAGCGCAGTTTTAATCTAATGGGAATGTAAAAGATAAAGTGGATATCAACAAGAGTGTGGTAAAAAAAAACGGAAAAAAAGAGATAACTACAACAGAGTATTACTCTGGAACAAATCACCAGGAGACATGGATGACAAACATCATCGTGACATATAGGCTGGTACGTCTTAGTATTACAAAGACAAGTGCAAAGAGCACTAAGTACTAACAGTAGCCAATGTCATATTACATCTCAAACTGAATGTCGTGAGAGAAGACACCACATATATGCTAGTGATCCAAACCAGTGGATTCACAGCAATGAAAAAAAGAGGCAAATTGAGCCTTTGTTCATGGGTCTACACCTCATACGGAGCGAGTGGGCCCAAAAGAAGAACTGATAGGGAAAAAAAAAAGAACTTTGGGAGAGAGCACAAAAGATCAGTGCCTCACCTTTTATATTGTGGAACCCTGAAGGGCTAGAGTCATACCCGTCTCTCTGATGAGGATAATCCACGAGTTGGAGAACTCTTTGAGAGCCAAGTATCCAGCGCTCCTTGTTGAGCGACTGTTGTATACTTGTGGGGTACGGGGGTAACCCTTTTTAAGGGGGGTAGAGCCTCTTGGCTGTGCACATGTGTGCACTAAATTTGTTGTGTTTGTATGCATTGCATACAAGAATTGGTGGTGTGCGGGGCACACGAGGTTTTGTTTGTTGTATGCATGGCATACAGTGAATTGGTTTTGTTGGTTATGGTTGGTACGCGGGGCGTGCGTTGTTTGGTTTTTGTGTGTGATGTGCACTGGTATGTATCTCTACGAGATACCTGTTTGAAATGTTGTATGTACACCATGTGTGTAGTACCTTTCTTATGCTATTTGTGATATGTATTCATATTGCTTTATAGAATGGTTACATATGGTATATCTATTATTAGATATGGAATGTGGAACAATGGAATGTTATGGACACCTCAGAAGGTTGTCAGGACTTGTAGAACTGATAGGAAATGATGGTGCTGATGGATCACCTATATCCATATATGATTGAACTAACGCCACACGTGATGGCTATGTGCTGTATAAGCGCAATACGATGTATGTAAATGATATATCACATAGATATACATTATGGGAATAATGGGTAGTTATACATTTATATATACTTACCTATTTGATTAAGAGACTTCGGGACGAAGTCTTTTTAAGGGGGGTAGATTGAAATACCCCAAACTTATTAATATGGATTAAATATTTAATCACATTAATTAAGGCCTAAACATGCCTTAAAAGTCAACTGAGATCAACAGCGGTCAACACAAAACAAGATGTTGCACCCTTTGACTGTTAAGGGTAAATAAATACCCAAATGAACTTCTTAGGACCTAAAAATTTGTCCTAAGTATATTAACATAATATAAACATATTATAACCGTTGGACAACACTCCAACACAAAGAAAAAGCATTTACATGCTTCAAGGTCAAAAGGGCAAAAGGTGCTCTAGGAAACCTTAAAAATCAAATGACCTCTAAATGATATAAAATTGAATACCATGATCAAATATCATGTAAGGAACACAACAACCGTTGTCAAAGAAAACAGAGCTCAGAAACACCAGGCACACAAAATGTGCGCTAAAACTCCTTAAAGCACGTTTTTGTGAAATTGCTTTAAATTGGTTTTAAATGAGCTAAAAGGTTATAATACCTTTAAATATATAAAATATCATATTATATGATATTAGGAATTTAATTCCAGAAATTTACGAATTTTTACAAATTTAATATTAAAATATAATAAAACCCTAATGTGGGGCCCGTTTGGGTCAACATTGACTAAGTTGGTCAATGTTGACCATTGACCACGAAATGGACTACATAAAATCAGATAATTAAGTCTCTTAACAGACCAAGAGACAAGAGACATGTGACAATTAAATATATGCTCTTACTTTTACATAAAATAACAAAAAAAAACTTTACCTTATAAAACAAAAAGGTGGGTCCACTTACCTTACCCATGTGAGCCAGCCGGTTTGGAGCCTCAATTGCTCCTCTTTCTCTTGCATTCGGTGCTCCAGCTGGTACAAGACAAAAGTGCTTAGTCACCTTACAATAAGATAAAGTAACATTATTTATCTCATTTTCATTCAAAATTGGCTCAATCATGCCCTACCTTTTCAATCAAGCTCGGCTGCCTCCTTCCTTATCTCCACCGAATTCCCTTCAATTATCAACTCCAATCAGCTTGATGAGTCATCAAACAATAATGACCAAAAAATTCAAAAAAAGTGCTTTAAGGCAATATAGGTCATCCTCCTTCATTTCTTCTCTTCAGCCGAGATGGCTCACTCCTTGAGCTCTCTTTGGCTCCCCTCCACCGTAGGTAAGGTTCCAAGCACCATTGATGAGGTTTAAGCTCTAGGTAAGCTCTTAAGGCATAAAAATGCCCATTTTCTTCATCTTTCCTTCCTTTTTCGATTGATCTACACTCCAACCTTTTCTATACATCTATGTAGAGTGATTTGGAGGTTAAGGAAGTGTTGGTTTCGTACATAACCAGATCTAAGGAGGAAAGTTCAAGTCTTGACCATTTAAGGTAAAAATGTGCTTTAAGCTCATAACTTTTGATTCCCTTCAAGTTCGGCTGTGAAACTTTGGTCATAGCCTCATCTTCTTCTCCTTTTCATGTGGAATCTGTTGGTTAGCCATTTGGAGCAAGGGCCGAGATCCAAAGGAAATACCCTCTTTTAAGGCATTTTTCCAAGGTAAAACCTAATAACAAGGTAGCTTGTTGAGATCTAGCTATTTCCTATGTCAATATAGTAGATCTAACACCTTGTGGTGTGTTTGATTCAGGCCGAAACCATCTTGAACTCTCCTTGCATTCTTAAGGTGATTTTTGCCTTAAATCTTACATTAAATTACTTCTTATGGATAGATCTTGCTTGGAGACTAACTAGGCCTTGTTCTCTATTTGAAAACATGTAAAACAAGCTGTGGTGAATTTCTCCTTAAGGTGGCGAACCCAAACAAGGCTTTACCTAGCTAAATCAAGGTATAAATCACTTAAAACCTTAACTTGATACATTAACACAAGTTTAAGTGTGTGTATATCAATTGCCGTGAGTGAATGATTAAATAAGGTCTTGTTTGACCTTAAAATGTTTAAGGAATGGTTTAATAAATTTTATAACTAATTAAACAAGCATAATGTCAAATTTAAGACATTATGTGGAAGTTTGGTAATAAATGAAAATTCTATGGTGAGGCCGAGAATTTATATGTATTTTGGGACATTTATGTGTAATTTATTTTGCAAGCCAATGTTTGTAATAAGGCCATGTATTTTAGGCCATTTTATTTATGCATTTACAAGCTTTTAATTAAGTTTAAGTAGTATAAATGCATTACCGAAAATAAATGGGGTATTAGGTGTAATTAAATTAAATTTGGGGCTTTAGAATAATAAGGCCGAAAATGAGAGGTAAAATGGAGTTAAAATAAAGTTTATAAGATTTTGTAAAGTTTTGGGGTTAAATGGTGATTTCTAGAAAGTTTGGGTGCAAACCGTAATTATAAGGAATTGGTGGTCAAGGAAATATTAAGGTGGTCAACCTTGACCATATGATAGGTTTTGACCAAATTAGATAAGTTAAATAACTTATTTAAGGTGTTATAATAAGATAAGTATCTTAAGGTAATATTTTTATAACATATGTGGTAAATATGTTATTACCGAAAATAAAGGGTGTACAATGGTATTTTAAACACCCATGGGCTATTAGGAATTTTTAGGAATTTATTTGGTGGATTTTGGAATTTAAAATGAACTATATATGTATAATATAGTTATAATGTCATTATGACACTTTGGAGAAAAATAGATGGTGGAATGGTAAATATTGAAAGTATATGGGTTAATAAGGATATTTATAACCCTTTGGTGGAATTTGGTGATTTTTAGAATTATTAAGAGAATTTAATAAGTTATGTGTATAAAATATAGTTTTAATGATATGGTGAACTATATGTTATAAATAGGGCCAAATGGCAACTATAGAATAGCACAAGGGCTGTTCGGAATTTACAAAAAATAACCATAGGTTATACTCTTTTATAAGTTAGAAATGTTATATTAAATGGTATATATAACATGGTAAAAAGAAAGGGGTGATTTTGTAAATAAAGGAAATTATGGTTTAAGGAAAAGTATAAGGTTTAGTATATGCCTATGAGGCAATATACAATAGTTTTCTATAAAAACTATAGGTTATAAGTTAAAGGAAATAAAAATATCATATCAAATGGTATTAGTATTTTGGTATAACATTACATGATGTTATGTGGTCAAAAGGGAATTTAAATAAATTCAAGGGCTATACCGAATTAATAAGAGTTGGAAAATGAATTTTAGACTATGGTCTACAATGTCATAAATGTTATGACAATTATATGGTATTAAGGTGGTTTAATGGAATTAATATAAGGAAGGGTACTCACATAAAATAATGTGACAAACTATAAAAAAATGGGATTTATAAGCTAAGGTATTTATTGAATAAACCTTAGGAGTTGTAATTATACAACATAAAATGTTACTTATGTTAGGATAATCATCTTAATATAAGTTGTACAATATGATACAACTAATGGGAATAATCATCTAATAAAAGATGATAAAAAGTAACATAAAATATAAGAGTTTATTAAACTCATGGAAGTTACCTACGTGGTAAATATATACATACACAAGAGTAATGTATATAAGGTGGATATATATTTTGGTTGGAAATCCTATGATTTAATGGTGGTGGTTATTAAAAAAAATATAGTTACGAACTATAAGTTATGAGTTTTGGAAGCAAATATTATTTGCTAAAGATAAAGGGATTATACAACATGTCGAATTATGAAGGATGGTGGGAAAATAAAACAATACGAAAGAGAATACAATAAAATAAATGATACAATAAGAAAAAGAATATAATATAATATAATCATGCATGCATACATGCAACTATGGGTTACGTACCTAAACTAGATGGTGGATAAGATTAAAAAGGAAATAGTGAATTAAACTTAACAGTTGAAATATTATGACGTACGCGTTATAAGTAACAAAACCGACTGTTTTAGAGAAACCCGTAACGAACAACTGTAGAAAACAGGGGTGAACTGTCGGGGTTACTTATTATTCGGAGATACCGGATGTAGTTAGTCATGGAGACTGACTTATAGTTTATTACCGTTTAGATTGTACCTCTGACAAGACGCTCGACGAGCTAGCGGACTACACGGAGCATAGGATCTTGCTGATTCATACTCCACCGTAATACAATCAGGGTGAACGGTATGTAAAGGGGTTTGATCCGAGTTGTCCTAAGGTTGCTCCTTGGGCTCGGATTTGGTTGATATAACTTGTATGTTGTTGTGTGATCTGTGATAAGATTGTTTGTCTGAATGTGATAATTAATATGCATGAACTGTATATTTATAGCTGCTTATCATTTACTGTTGTTGAGTTAACAGTATTGGTTCGTATATATGAACCTATATATATAAAACGAACTAGCGGCTATGGTGCTATCTTATATGAAATATAAGGAACGTAAGTAAAACGTTGTAGCACTATGATAATAACATATACATATTATCTGAGACTTTTATACGGAGCATTGGCC
Source organism: Limonium bicolor (assembly GCA_023374045.1). Taxonomy (NCBI): domain Eukaryota; kingdom Viridiplantae; phylum Streptophyta; class Magnoliopsida; order Caryophyllales; family Plumbaginaceae; genus Limonium; species Limonium bicolor. The sequence continues at coordinate 48,591,313 of CM041779.1, read as the reverse complement.
TTTCTATACGCCGCTCTTGTATCTAGCACTGGATCCCGAGTTTACAGACTCCGGATTGGACTAATGACCTTAGTCTGCTGTGTTAGAAAATTTGGTAATGCGATGCGATGGTATAATTAATTAATTAATGGAATGGAAGTAAAGCCAAGAGGATGTGGCTCTTGGTGCGCGCTGTGATCACAAAAACGATACCAGGATGTCCGCGTACGGGTCCGTAAGTATCAAGAAAATTTCCCGTGAGCTAGAATGGCTCGTTGGTCGGAGACTCTACCGTTGGAGTGGCTACTGCCGTGGGTGACCCGCCATAATATATGGGTAACTAGAGACATGTCGTTTTAACGAGACATTGTCACTAGGTATAACTGAACAACTAAAACAATTGAGACTTATACAGTGGCGAACAATACCATGGACGAGACTAATACTTGTTTATTATTCTCGTTGTTTCGCTTTGTTGTTCATTGGTTATACTTGTGGTTATTTTATTGTGTTTGATGGTTGGATGGAGCCTACAAGGCCAAGGTAAATTAAATATGAACACTGTACGCTACGGCGAATGTACATTGTACATTATATTGTTATTGTTCGATACGTTCGATATATAGTTGTGGATGTGTTATTAAATGTGGATTGGATGGATGGTTGAATATCTATGAATATTTGGATGGATGAATATGTATATTATACATGTTTTTTAGTATTGTTATAACTGTAAAATGGTAAAGCATGAAACTGACTAATAATAAGATGGTTAAAATGACAAGTGACCATTAGGGTCCAGGCCCGGCATACTCAGCGTCTATCGCTGATACTACACCATTACAGGTTGTTGATCATTGTCGGAGCTGAAGAGCAGGAACAGGGTAATTGGAGATGTTGTATAGCAATGAAGATGGTGATTGTATTATGGTAAGGTTGTGTATTCAGGATTGGGTAGTCGCTCACTTGTCGATGTTTATGGTTATGGACTTAGTGATGTATAGGAGTTTCTCGTTATCACTGCGGTTAGCAGTTTATTTGTATTGGAAGTTGGATGTAGTTTGGCTGCGTTGCTCGCATGGGCGAGTAACGGCCGGTGACACCCGAGTGAGTTTTGTAATGTTATTTTTTTCCGCTGCGAGACGTTTTATTTATTGCTACGTGAGAGATTATATCGGTGATTTGAGAGGGGTGTTACATCATACCTCCTATGGCTATTTAACGCTTATTTAGCGTTTTTCGCTTTTTAAGCGTTTCTTTATTTCTTTTGGATTTATTTTTCCTTACCAATATTACTTAGGCGTCATTAGGCCCTTAAATACGTATTAGATAAATTTTAATCCCTATATTTAAGTTCGGGGTATTTCAATCACACGGTGGGTGCCAAGGTGATTCATCATCCAACATCAAGATTTTTAAGCCAAACTAGCCAATAATGGCATAAACTAACGCATGGTATATGGCTCATGTGGGATTAATTTTTCATTTGATTTTTGTTACACTATATTGTACTAAGACCATACTAATATGTGTAATAGGTTCCAGCATTTAATTGGTACATTTTTATTATGGTATAAGGTGAAAGTTTTAAGGTAAAAATGCTGATTTTAGGTACCTTTTTGTCCTAAAAATCGCCCCCATTTGTACTATGTATTTAGTACTGGAATTAATTGATTTAGATGGTCATTTTACCCACTTTTAAGTTTATCAACTCGTGGCTCCTCAAAAACTTCAAGGCAATTGCGTAAAACGCATTTTCATGACATCCGAAGGTGCGTTTTTGTGCTTTAAGAATTTTCTAAGAAATAATTAGTCGCTATGTGTTTCAAGTGTTTATTGACATTGTTTATAGTCAATAATAATATGTTAAGGTGTTACATTGAGTTATATGGGGTTATATAAACTCATAACACAATTCTCGGGCTAAACGGGCAAAAAGGAGCGTTAAGAATTCCTCCCGAGTACTTTGTCTTAAACTGAGGATTTATCTTTAGAACTTCATCTTATATGTTCATTAAGGTACTATTATGCATTTTGAATGAGGTGTAATGCTTTACTTTATTTAATAAGGTATTTCCGGGACATTCGGGCCTTAAGGGGCCTTTAAGGGAATTCCTGAGCATATTGTATTTTCACTCAGTTTTAGATGAAGTCCTGTGTTCTGAAGATCATATAATGATCCTTGGTTAACTTCATGTGAAGTTTATAGCTTATATATCTTGTTTACTTAAGGTCGGGCTTTAACGCACGTTTTTTTTTTACCTTAAGGAGTTTAGGTGCGTTTTTAACGCCCAAGTGTTTATATACTTTCTTAGGGTTCATAATCCCCCAAATAATATTTATAATTCCTCAAATAATATTTATTTACTTATATTTAATTATTTAAATGTTAGGGGTATTTCACCTGTAATAACGTCGCAAGCCGTAGCATAATAAATAATAATTCGCAGCGGAAAATAAAACTATCTACCTTGGTGTTACACGCCGTTACTCACCCTTGTGAGTAACAAGGCATCCTTACTCTTCCAACACTTCAACTCCTCACGCTGTGATGAACAGATACTGAGCACTCTTAATATTACAACCAAAACCAAACTAAATGAGCAACTAATGAAATACAACAATATCCTTAATACAATACATAGGAAAACTTAAAAGAGTTCTTTATTAAAACTCATCAGCTACCCTGTGCCCCGCACTCCGGCTTGTGTCTTCTTCAGTAACCTGAAATGTTTTGCCCATTGAAGGGCTCAGCAATCGAAATGCTGGTATGCTAAATGTAGTCCTAAGTCATCTAGATTCCTCAAGTCGTTTTAGCCATCTTGATATTAGATTCTTTACATGAAATGCCGGTTTGCAATAGTAACAGTAATAACTGTAAATGCTAAACATAATAGTTCACCTGCAAATCACATCACATAATAATAAACAACAACCAATATTAAACTCCAATAATCCTTAACAGTAATCAACAAGATACGCGTATTAATTAACTGACTTGTTAGTTGGCCACCTGGCCCTTATCCTTTAAACCAATCACTTAACCTTTTCCAATTAAATTCCACCTCAGGCGTCATGTTAAGACAACCCTTAATAACTTAATAATGGATAGTAGTCCCCTGGGTTCCAATGGAACCGTTACCAGCTGACCTTATGGCCCTGGATAATATATTGACCGATCCGGTCGAACCTGTGCACCAACGGTAGTGCCCTCCGCCATCGTCGAATGTGGACAATGGATTCCCTTGAGTGACTCCCCATTGAAGTCTCTCATAGTGATCACAATGCGCAACCAGAAAGTCGAAACAGTCTGAATTCCTCTCTTTATAAGTTAGCCCTTTAGTCAATGATACAATATCCAATCCTTGAGTTAAGACTATAATAGTTGACCATCAGTTAGGTTTAATAATACCTAAGGGTCAGTTAGTCTTGTTCCAGTTTAGATGTATGAACTTTCAGTCATAAGACGTTCACGTAGAAATAAAACGCAACAGTGTTGAGCAATACAGTGTACAATATCATATGCATAAATCACAGATATCGCTCTTAAACATTTAAACACATAACGTCTGGACCTTAGGAAAATCCTTAGGACATTCAGACCACACAATTAACATACCGTTCACCGAGATGATAGCTTGCTTGACAATTCACGCTCTAGTAATTCCTTTCCGTACGTTGTTATATATACATGCAATACCGGGTATTGTTAATACAACTATTCACTAAATATTACAGTACTGTCACTGTAGAGTTTATACTCGTAGTATTCTAATCCCGTATGTTCTTTGTTTTTCCCCCTGTTATTTTACAGTGGCTCTAGGTAGTTCATTAGTTCATTATTTTATGTAGTATCCACGTGTGATAATGATTTCCCATATTATGATATATCTTCATCTCATTAATTATATATCCATCATTATTTCCACTTATTCCATATACCAATATAATTTGGTTATCTTTATTATAACCACAATTATTTCATAAACATTATATTATATTCCATAATATGCCATAGTACCTAATTTTAATTCCTTTCTTTATTTAGTTATAAAACTAACCTTATAAATTCGGTAATTATATCTTGAACACATAACCTTTATAATTTACCAATTAACCACTTTAACATTTCGGTAATTACCAAAATGAATATTCTAATTTTTATAAATTACCAAATGACCACATAATTTTCGAAAATTACATTTGTACCCACTGATTCTCGCATATTATTATATAACCACATTTAATTTCGGTTTTAATAAATAACTTTCCTTTATTTACAATTTAACCCCAAAACTTTATATAAGTTACATATTAACTTGTAAACTATAGTTTTAATATTTAATTTCCTAAAATACCGAAATGGTCCTTATACTTTTGCAAATTATGTATTCGCCCCAAATTAATTTCAGTTTTTACACTTACACTTTCATAAATTACATATCCACCCTTAAACTTTTATAAACTTAATATTTTATGTCATAAACCATTTTAACCCAAAGTTTTTGGTCAATACTTTGACCAAGACTTACTTTCATAATTAATACTTTAATATTCCCATAAATTCATATGTACTCTCGGTTTTATTTCCAAACTTTCTAATAATTACAAAATAGCCCCAAAACTTTATAAATTGTTATTTTAACACTTAAACACTTATTTAAAATCACCAAAATTCATAATATTAATTCCTACCTTATATTATAACATAAATATACCAAATCAACCCTTATGTTCTCGGTAATTGTTATTTGTACACCAACTTTACAAAATTTACATTTTAACCACAAAACTTATTAAACTAGCCATTTAAATACTTATAGCTATTTTTAATACTCCCAAAATTAATAATATAAGCTAGTATACTTATATACTTCAAAAATCACCAATTAAACCATTTAACTCTCGGCTATAATTATATCCTACCATATAGTTTCAAAACTTGATTTAAACTTTATAATATGTATATATAAATGTATATAAGCCATATAACACTTCTAAAAATTATGCTAATGACTTAGAATGATTATAAACTCAAATTAGAACATTTATTCCTTAGGTAATTCGGCCTATATATATGTATCCTAATTAATTTTTGTGACACACATTTATACCTTAAGGTAATAATCTTACCTTATATGTTATAATTTATTTTCTTGACAATATATCCCAAGGTAATTCGGCCTTAATTTATTTAGAAGTTATACATAATTTTTATACCAAAGTTTGAAGCTTAAATCAAGCTTAAACTTAATAAACCTTAGTTATAGAAACTTACTCCTTAAATCAAGATAATTCTTGTACTTGATTTCTCCTTGAATTCCAAGCTCTCCAAATGCTATCTTGATGAAGAACTCTCGGCCTCCTTATATATATTTAGGAGATCCATTTGTTAGACTTCTAACAAGGATTTATAAATAAGATTTGGAGTAGTTTTACAAGAGTTTACCTTAGGAATTTAACAAGGTATTTTCGGTACACCTTGGGATGATTGTAGATCCAAGTTTCCTTCATGAAATAATGAAGAGAATATAGGTTTAGAAGCTTATAATTTTCGGTAATAACCTTAGGGTATTTTACCAAGATTTTCAACATGAAAATATACCTTAACTTGATCTTGTTGTTCCTTGTGTTGTGGTTGAATCTAGGAACCTCTTTGGAGCACTAAAGCTTGGCGATTTTAGCAAGGTTGCTAGGATGATTTCTTGCTTCAAGACTTAGTAAATTTAACTAGGAAATTACATAGAAATGGTGTTAGAACTTAGAAACACCATTAATGGAGCTTTGAAGCTCTAAGGAATTAACTAGCAAATGAAGAAGAAAAGAGAGAGTTGGAGAACTTACTCAATCGGCTGAATGGGGCAAATGAGAATGAAGCCTACGTATGGCTTAAAGAATGGAAATGAGAGAATTTCTCTTTTGATAAAACAATGTAATCATAGCATAAGTAACTTGATAGTTGCTGTAACATAAATAAGTGTCTCAACTTCCTAGCTATCCCACTAGGTCATCACTGCACAAGTGCAATACCAAAACACTCAGTCCTACAAAGTGCAGAGGCGTAAACCCTTGGCAGTAAATCTCTTGTGTGATTGTAATAGGAATGAATATACTGTAAAGTAAATAAGTGTACTTTTATTAACCAACCAAGTGTTACATAGAACACATCAATACCAAGTGTTACATAGAACACAACCATAACCATTCAAGTGTCACATAGGACACAACAATAACCATCCAAGTGTCACATAGGACATATCAATACCAAGTGTTACATAGAACACAACCATAACCATTCAAGTGTCACATAGGACACAACAATAACCATTCAACCAATTGCACACATGCACAACAATCAAACACAATCAACCAAATACAAAACCAGTATAGACTACAGATATGCAAGTCGCATGTGGTGCTCTACCCCCCTTAAAAAGGGTTACGCCCACGTACCCCCCATAAGTATACACGAAACTAAGAGAAAAGTGCTGGATACTTGTCTCGCATGGAGTCTTCTAACTCCCATGTCGCCTCCTCAATGTCGTGGTTTGACCATAAAACCTTGACCATTCTAATGGTCTTGTTTCTGGTTTCCCTAGTCTTAGGGTCTAAAATGCGAACTGGGGTCTCCTCATATCTAAGTGTAGGATCTAGCTCGAGTGTATCGAGCTCTAAGATATATGACGGGTGAGGCACATACTGCTTTTAGTTGAGAAATGTGAAACACATTGTGCACTCTCCCAAGCTCAACAGGTAAATCTAATCTGTAGGCTAATGGGTCCACTCGCTCCGTAATAAGGTACAATCCTACATACTTCGGGCTAAGCTTGCCCTTCTGCCCAAATCTGAAAACTCCCTTCATAGGTGAAACTCTAAGGAAGACTCGATCGCCTACTGCGAACTCGAGGTCTCTCCTGCGGACATCAGCATATGACTTCTGTCTGTCTTGGGCTATCTTCATGTTTTTGCGTATTTACACAATATCCTCTTTCATCTGGTCTAGGTACTCTGGCCCTAAGATGATATTTTCACTGGCCTCGTCCCAACATAGTGGTGTTCTGCATGGCCTGCCATACAATGTCTGGAATGGTGGCATCTAAATGGATGCATGATAGCTGTTGTTGTACGCAAACTCGATCAGATGTAGTCGATCTATCCAGCTTTCCTGGAAGTCTAAGGCACAAGCTCTAAGCATGTCCTCTAATGTTTGAATTGTTCATTCACTCTGCACATCTGTATGTGGGTGGAAGGCTGTACTTAGCTTCAGCTTCGTACCCAATGCCTCCTGAACCTACTGCCAAAATCTGGAAACAAATCTGAAATCTCTATCTGACACAATAGACTTCGGTACGTCGTGGTGTCTAATGATCTCTCTCTGGAAAAGGTCCGCCAGTTTGGGAACTTTCTAAGTGTCCTTGATAGGAATGAACTTTGCTACCATTGTCAGTCTGTCGACGATGACCCATATCATGTTAGCACCTCCTCTAGTCGGTGGAAGACCTACTACGAAATCCATGGATATATCCTCGAACTTCCAATATGGAATGGGCATCGGCTGTACTAAACCGCCCGGTCTCCGGTGCTCAAACTTCACCTTCTGACACGTCATACATCTGGCCACAAACTCTGCAACATCTTTCTTCATACCACTCCACCAGAAATGTAGTTTCAGATCCTTGTACATCTTCGATGACCCTGGGTGTACTGATAAGGATGAGCAATGAGCTTCCTGCAATATCTTTTCCTTCAAGTCTGGGCTGGACTCTGGAATGCACAAACAGCCATTCAGTCTGATTAACCTATCTTCACTGAGTAGTGGTATCAGAGCCAGACCCAGGTCGGTGTGCTAGTGTGGCCCGCGAGGGCGCTGGGCTCCCAAGGGGAGTGGAGTGTAATACCCTTGAGGTTTACCTCCCACATCGATTGGAGGGGAGAACGAAGTGTGCCTTATAGGTGCATGGATACCTCTTTCTTGTGTGATGCGTTTTGGGGCTAGGAAACCCCAGGAACAAATCCGTGCGGCCTGTGTACCAAAGCGGACAATATCACACACGTGGGCTGATTAGGCTGGGCTGTCACAATAGGAGCGGTGTAGGAGGCCGGAATAACCGGGAGGGATCAGCGACGGTATGTAGTGCCATAGAATATTACTGCATGAGATGCTAATACGTATTGTGATACGTATGACCAAATTATAGAGGCGTCTCAAGGAACATCGCATCTAGCTGAGTTCATACTCCACCATCATACTTGCCGGGTATACGGTATGTTATTATGTGGCTTGATTTTCACTGAGGATTTCCTCAGTTCAGACATTGTGTGATATCTGTGGTAAGATTGAATGTCTGATGTGTGAAATAATATGCATGTGTTGTATATTATAGTTGCCTTGATTATTACTATTGTTATTGTGCGATAACAGTACAGAGTTCGTATATATGAACTTATATATATAAAACGAACTAACGGAAACAATGCTACTTATATATACACTGTTATAATATAAGTGACGTGAGAAAACATGTCATAGCATAGGATAATCAGATACATATTATCCAAGACTTAAATACGGAGCATTGGCCTTGTTAACGCCGCCTTCGTATTGACATTCGAATGGTACAACCACCTAGAGACACTAGGTATAAGACTTCTCTGAGGCACACATTCTAGATGTCACACCGGATCCCGAGTTTATACTCCGGATTAGATTAGGCAACCTTAATCAACGGTGCCCAGAATTTGTAGAGATAGTGTTGAGAAAATTTTGACGAACTAAGATGATTCATCGATCGGAGCCTCTACCGCTGGAGGGATGCTAGGATACTTGAATATGTATCCGTAAGTATCAATAAATTCCAACGAACTAAGGGGATGTGACCTTTGGTTCGCAGGTCGGAGACTCTATCGTTGGAGTGGCTACATGTCGTGGGTGACCCGCCATTATAGGGGTAATGAGTAGGGACGCGCCATTTTAACGAGATGTTGTCATTAGGCATGAGACTTTATTGAACAATTATGAACAGCCGTAGAGCTCGTACATTGGGCGAACATTGTTTAGGCTCACACGCCGTTACGAGAATAAGTGTGCATTTATAATTCTCGTACTTTCGCCTTGTTCTTTATTGTGCCTATCCTATATTAAATGTTGTGTGAACAGTATATTTGGTGTGATATAAGTATGGATTGGATGAGTGGATTTGAAATACCCCAAATCTAAATAATATTATTTAATCTTATTTATTGGAATATAATCCAAATTAAATCATTTCACGTACGCATGCAAACCCATGCATGAAAACGTTACGTAAAAACAGTCGTTTCACCATAAACGCTAAAACGCCTTAGAAGCATATGGTCAAACGGACCTTGTATGACCCTCTATATTCAAACTAAATGGTCATACAATTATTATATGAATATACAAATTAGTCCCTAAGCTATATTCAGTCAAATACGCAAAATGCTCGGGAGTGCTCACACCGCTCCTTAAAGCACGAAAAGTCCGGAGGAGTGCCGAGGTGGCACGAACTCCTATAAAATTAATTCCTAGAGTTCCTAACATCATTATTTATCATTCTAAAGAGAACCCACGAAGTGGTTTCTCAAAATTCAGCAAAACCAAAGGAGGATTTCTTAGCGCTTTTTGGCCGGGAGTGTCCCGATGGCCCGTAAATTATGTCACGGGTTGATATAACCCCATATAACTCAATGTAACATCTTAGTATATGTTTATTTACTATAATAAATGTTTACAAACACTTGGAACTCATAAGAACATTGGTTTCCCAAAATTTCCTTAGAGCACAAAAACACACCTTCGGGGTGTCACGAAAATGCGTTTTACGCAATTACCCTGTAGCTTTTGACATGCCACGAATTGGTAATCTTAAAAAGGGTTAAAATGACCTTCTAAATCAGTTGGTGTGACTAGTCAACAAGGTTCTCTATAGGGGCCGATTTTAAGGGCAAAAACTATATAAAATTTGCTTTAAAAATATAAAAGGTTAAAACATGATGATCATCATCCCATGTGTTACATTACTTAATGCCAAAGTATGTAGGTCATTTGACCAGAGAGCTGTCGAAATTAGGTCATGGAACAAGGCCATGTGAGCTAGATAAAACAAATGCTAAAAGCAAAAAGTAGATTCCTTTTTCTTTTTGCCTTTGATTTCTTAAGCAAGTAACCTTCCTTGCTTCTTCCTTGGCTCTTCATGGCCGGTTTTGAACCCCATTCAGACCTCCATTTCGTGACTCCACATGAAGAAGAAGACAAGCCAAGTAGCATTGAAAAATCAAAGGAATATACTCACCTTTTCTTACCTTGTCTTCTAGCCAAAATAATTGTCTTTCCAACTCTTGCTTAGTCACACCACATGGCCGGTTTCAATGCTGGAAAGGAGGGCATTTATTGAGCCAATAACCCATTGAATAAACTAGGAAAAGTATAGTCATTTGACATTAAGAATTAAGAAAACAAAAATCATTCCAAGTCACTCCTTCCTTGCATTTACGTGAGCTAGGTCTCATTCTTCCTTGCCCTCTTCATCCACGGTTTAGGTAAGCTCCCTCCTCTCTCTTCTAGCTTCATCTTCTTCCTTTGAAGCTCTTAAGTCCATTAATGGAGTTTTAACTTCTATCTTCATCTTTAAGGTAAATTCCTAGCATTTCTTGGCAAGTCTTGAAGCAAAACTCTTCCTAGCATAACAAGGTGTGTTCGGCTTCATTTAGTTCTCCAAGGAGATTGTCCAAACCAACATTAAACCAAGGAGCATCTCAAGGTAGGTTTTAAAGCTTGAAAATCCTTAAAGCACATTTTTATGTGTAACCAAGTCTACCTCTTCTAAGTCTCTTTTCTTCTTCATTTTGATGAAGGGAAAAACTTGTTCTTCACCTACCTTAGGAGTGCCGAAATTATAAGGAGCAAGTCTAAGGTAAAGTTTATAAAATACTTCCAAATCTACTTAAGATCTTTATTCAAGATCTAACTCCTAAAAACCTTCACCTCTTGCATAAAACCGAAGAGGAGCATCAAGTTTACCTAGGAGAAGCTTGGAGATTCAAGAAGAAGTTCAAGCACTTAACCACCTTTGTTAAGAAGTAAGTTTACTAAGTAAATCCTTATATTATAAGCTTTGTTAAGCTTCTAAAAATTGTACAAAAATTATGTACACCTCTTAGGTATTAATACCGAAACTATATGGTTTTATATGCCAAAAATATAAACTATAACATATATAGAAAATATTTACCTTAAGACACATTTTTGTGTCACAAAATTCATTATGTTACAAATAAATTTAGGCCGAAAAGTCTTAGGCAAATGCTTTATTTTGAGCTTAGAATTTATATAAGACATTACAATAATTTATACATGAGATTATATAACTCCTATGAATTTATTTATAATTATTTAGACATATAAATCCACTTTTATATACTATATGGCCACCAAATATTTATGGCCGAATACTCTAATTGAAAATAGGTTTTAATGACCTACTTAGGTATATAAACTTATACTATAAAGTTTGGTGAGTTAAAAATATCTTATTAGAGCTTAAATGGCTAATTAATTAAGTTATGTGGCTTAAATGTAATTTTTACAAAGTATAGTGCAAATATTGTGAAAGCCGAGAGCTTAAGGTGTATTTAGTGTAATTATGATATAATATAAGGTTAGGAATTAAGTTTAATGATTTTAGATAATTTAAAACAAGTTTTAAAATAACTTGTTATAAAGTTTGGGCTATTATGTAATTTATAAAAGTTGTTATGAAAGTTTAGAATATAAAATGGGGCGAATTCATAATTAAGGAAATTATTAGGTTCGCTTTTGAATTTTAGAAGAATTAATACTTAAAACTATAGTTTATAAGTTATTAAAAACTATTATTAAGTTTTGGGGTGAAAATGTAATTAATGGGAAGTTCAAGACCAAAGCCGAATTTTTTGGGTTAGTTGGTAATTTAAGAATTTATATATATATTCGGCATTTATGGAGAATTAAAATTAAAACTATAGTTTACATGACATTATGTAAAAGTTATAAGATTTTGTGGTTAGATTGTGATTATAAGAAATAAATTATTAAGCCGAGAAGAGAAGGTTAAGGGGCTAAGTTGTGATTTTTGAGAGTTATAATATTTAAAAGCTATATACCAAAATATTAGGGATGGCTTTGCAATTTAGCTAAATAAGAAGTTAAAACTCTATAATATAAAGAGATTAAATTTAATATAAAGTTTATGAATTTATGTGGTTGTTTTGTAAATAACCGAAAAATAAGAGTAAGAATTAGATTAAAATAAATATAGGTCCTACATGGATATTTGGAGGAATTTAGAAGAAAGAATTTTGATTAAAGGAATTATGGAATTAAAACTATGACTTACATGGTTATAAGGAATTAAAAGAAAAACAATAATATTATTATGGTTAAAAAGGAGAATAATAAGACTATAAGAATTTTATGTCTATGTATGACATATAAATATAGTAAAGGAATTATAGGTTGTTATGTCACCTAGACAAATAAATTAAACAACAAATGCAATAAACACATATATGTGCTAAAGGGATTTATAAATAAATCAAAAGGAATAACGAATGAGTAATACATAAAATCATGAGGTGATTAAAAGGAATAAACTCACATGAAATAACAATATGAGATTTGTTAAAAGATCCAATAGAATTATTATATAAGGGTAACATAAATTAACCCTCTCAGTTAATCCTATTCTAGGACTTTGTTTGACCAGACGTTGACCGGGAATTTACAAGTACAGTCTACGGTGAACGGTATGGGATTCTTGCAACCTGTTTTCTAACGGATTACACTGGCTTGTGTGCTATCTGTTGTTTGAAATAACGACCAAGATAATTAATGTAAACTGTTGTTTTACTCTTGCACACTGTGGTATTTTATGCGCGTGATTGTTGCTGACTACAACGTGTATGTCCCACGATACAAACACTACTATACCAGTGGATTAAATACCTGCGTTTCAGTATACCGAGGACTTGTACTCAAGTCTCTCACTACTTCACTTTATAACATACGTCATTATCCTAAACGTGATAATTGACAGTACACATTGTGTTCTTGTTTAACGTCTTTATATGACTTAACAATTATACTTCGAGATTGAGGAGCCCAGTTGGATCTGGCCATGCATGCTACGGGAGTTGTACCTGTCTCAGGTCGTCTCCTACTACGTCGCGACGGAACATTCAGTTGGGAGGAAGACTTTATTCCTTCCGGGATTCAAATGCCCTTCAGTTCGAGGAAGACTTTATTCCTCTAGTGGGTTCTTATTTCCCACGCCATTCAGTTCAGGGTTTGACTACGTCATCTCCTGGGGTTTTTATACCCAACCTTTCTTTATAACGAGGTCACTATACCTCCACTATTTCAGATATTCAGTTATAACTGTCAGTCCCATTGTGTGGACCGACTATCAGTAAAGAATTTCAGTTCAGCTAACTCGACCTTCCGTGTCTTGTTCTATGTGACATTATTGTCCTTGTATGGATACTTGTTATTATCAGACTATGCTTGTTTACAGCTTTATAAAAATGAACTGTATGTATTCGACAAAGTAGTTGGTGTGGCCCGGTAGACGATGGGCTGCACGTTTTCCATACCAGCATTGTTTGCTGAGCCCCTTTGGGGGCACCCCCATTTTTCAGGTACCTGAAGATTGAGAAGTTCACTACACTGAGTGTAGGTGGGGTAGACCAAGCTTTGGGAGTCTACTATTAGTTATTTGTTTTATTTCGGTATTGTACTTTTGAGTTTGATTCCTAGTATCTCGGGTTGTATCTGTATTCCAGACCGTGACATTTGAGGATTGTATTTGGACTTAGCCTTGTTGGTCACAAGGGCGGCCAACGGCATTGTAATACCGCCCGGTTGTTGTATTTATTTCCGCTGCAGTTGTATTTTATTCGGGAGTGATCGCCGTTCAGTTTATTGGATTTCGGGTTGGGGTATTACAGGATTCATTGACTCATACATGCATTGAGTGCATTGGTGTAATATGATGGATTGGTTGAGTGAAGTTCTTGACTCATATATATATGTTGAGTGTTCTGTGGATATATATGTTGGTATGATTTGTGAAGCCGGGGGCTTGATTGTTAGTTGAATTACTGCAATGTTTGTATTACTTTACAATATTACTGTCAAAATGGAACTGCATGAAATGAACTGCATGCTCTTGACCAATTGGCTGGGGGTCTGAGGGGGCATGATAGTCATGTAGTAGCATACTCAGCAGGGGCTGATTCCATACATACAAACAACATTTGCAGGTATGCAGCTTCCGGTGTCGCAGAGCGCGGGACGCGATGGGTAGATAGTCGACATTTTAAGTTGCACTGTTGCAATTCGGTTGTTGTAAAATATTGTATAAAGGATCTGAATATAGATTGCTCACTAGTTCTGTATTAGATATTAGAATGGAAGTGGAGATCTATCTTTTCTTATCACTGCGGGAAATTGTTTCGTATAGTAAAAGTTTAAGTAAATGAGTTATTACTCGCATGGGCGAGTGGGAACGGTAACACCTGTAGTTCCATATTGTTTATATTACCGCGTGGTTAATACGAAAGGTATGACGATTAGGAGCTGATTAAGCAGGGGTGTTACAACAAGAGTCTCACCGATGATTCCTAAAGAAAGCCAAAGTACGAGAGTCTCACTGATGATTCCTGAAGAAATTCAAAGTACGAGAGTCTCACTGATGATTCTTGAAGAAAGCCAAAGCACGAGAGTCTCACTGTTGATTCTTGAAGAATGCCAAAGTACGAGATTCTCGCTGTATACACGGAAATACCGTAGCAGAGAGAGTCTGCCTGGTAATGAGACTGAAATACCCCTAACATTTAAATAATTAAATATAAGTAAGTAAATATTATTTGAGGAATTATAAATATTATTTGGGGGATTATGAAACCCTAAGAAAGTATATAAACACTTGGGCGTTAAGAACGCACCTAAACTCCTTAAGGTCAAAAACGTGCGTTAAAGCCGACCTTAAGATAAACAAGATATATAAGCTATAAACTTCGCATGAAGTTAACCAAGGATCATTATATGATCTTCAGAACACAGGAATTCATCTAAAACTGAGTGAAAATACAATATGCTCGGGAATTCCCTTAAAGGCCCCTTAGGGCCCGAAAGTCCCGGAAATACCTTATTAAATAAAGTAAAGCATTACACCTCATTCAAAATGCATAATAGTACCTTAATTAACATTTAATATGAAGTTCTCAAGATAGGTTCTCAGTTAAAGACAAAATACTCGGGAGAATTCCTTAACGCTCCTTTTTGCCCGTTTAGCCCGAGAATTGTGTTCTGAGTTGAAAAACCCCATATAACTCAATGTAACACCTTAACATATTATTATTGACTATAAACAATGTCAATAAACACTTGGAAGTCATAGCAACTAATTAATTCCCAGAAAAATCCTTAAAGCACAAAAACGCACCTTCGGGTGTCACAAAAATGCGTTTTACGCATTTGCCTTGAAGTTTTTGAGGATCCACGAGTTGATAAACTTAAAAGTGGATAAAATGACCATCTAAATCAATTGATGGCAGTACTAAATTCATAGTACAAATAGGGGCGATTTTTGGGACAAAAAGGTACCTAAAATCAGCATTTTTACCTTAAAACTTTCATCTTTTACCATGGTATAAATGTACCAACTAAATTCTGGAACCTATTACACATATTAGTATGGTCTTAGTACAATATAGTGTAACAAAAATCAAATGAAAAATTAATTCCATTTGGTCCCTAATGCATGCGTTTTTTATAGTCTATTTTGGCTAGTTTAATTCAAAAAAATTCTTGCCTAATGGTTATGTGACTCACGCATGCTCTATATGATTATTTAGCAACTTAAATCTGTAAATGAAGCTTCCTCCACCGTATAACCTGCAAAAGAAAAGCAAGAAGATTAGTATAACATTAAGAAAAGAAAGGAAAAGTAATGACATTAATATACTAACAAGATCTACATGTATTAAGCAATAAACGAATGGAGCAAGTTGAATCCTTGACATGTGCTTCCGATGGTAGACAAGTAGTGGGGAGGGCTAAGTGCTGTATGATTGCCAATTGATTAACCTAATAAAACATATACCTAACTTATATAATTATTTAGTCTACAAATCATAATCCAAAGTAGCCTTCTAAGACTTCCATTACGTGAGTCTACAAGTCTTGGAGCTGCTTATATGCTCCAGCATGTCGATCACCTGCAAGAATAAACAAGAGTTAACAACACTAATCAAGCTAATAAATCCTAAACTAATGCCTAGAATTAATTAACCTAAGATAATCTCTACCATTCTTTTAGAAGATGCCAAGTTCAATCATGCTCCACCCAGCCGCATGCCTAGCCAACTAAGAAGATTTTTGTGACTAAATTTTGTAGTCAAATAAACATAAACATTACATAAAATAATGACACAAAATTGAGCTTCATTCCTTGTCTTAGTACATTACGTGAGCTTCCCATCCATTCCCTTGCATCATTCACGTAAGGTAAGTTCCTCATCTAGCTCTCTCTTTTCTTCATTTCCTAAGTTAATTCCTAAGTGTTAATAAACTCCATTAATGGTGTACTAGTTCCTAACACCATTTTAATGTAATTTCCTAGTTAATTCTATCAAGTCTTGAAGCAAGAAATCAACCTAGCAACCTTGCAAAAATCACCAAGCTTAGGTGTTCTAAGGAGGCTTCTTGATTCAACAACAATACAAGGAACAACAAGATCAAGTTAAGGTATATTTTCATGTTGAAAATCTTAAGAAAATTCCTTAGGTAATTTTCGAAAATTTAGGAACTTCTAAACATATGTTCTCTTCATTATTTCATGAAGGAAACTTGGATCTACAATCATCCCAAGGTGTATCAAAAATACCTTGTTAAATTCTTAAGGTAAACTCTTGTAAAATTACTTCAAATATTATTTATAAATCCTTGTTAGAAGTCTAAAAAATGGATCTCCTAAATATATTTAAGGAGCCGAAAATTATTCATCAAGATAGCATTTGGAGAGCTTGGAAATTCAAGGAAAAATCAAGTACAAGAATTGTCTTGATTTAAGGGTAAGTTTATATAAGTAAGGTTTATTAAGTTTAAGCTTAATTTAAGCTTCAAACTTTGGTATAAAAATTATGTTTAGGCCATGTTAATATTAAGGCCAAAAATTATTGAGTTGGAATATCAAGAAAAATAATTTATAACATATAAGGTAAGGTTATTACCTTAAGGTATAAAATTGTGTCACAAAAATTAAATAGGACACACATATTATCAAACCGAATTATCTAAGAATTATTTGTTCTATTTTTAGTTTATAATCATTCCAAGTCATTAGCATAATTTTTAAAAGTGTTATATGGCTTATATACATTTATATGTATTTATTATAAGGTTTAAATCAAGTTTTAAAAACTATATGGCAATGTATTATTAAGGCCGAGAATGATATGTATTATTTGAATGAGTTTCGAAATATATAAGTATATTAACTTATATTATAAATTTTGGGAGTATTAAAAATAACTACAAGTATTTGAATGGCTAATTTATAAAGTTATGTGGTTAAAATGTAAATTTTGAAAAGTTTAGTGTATAAATAATAAATGCCGAGAACAAAGGGGTTGATTTGGTATATTTATAGTATAATATAAGGTAGGAATTAATATTATGAATTTTGGTGAATTTAAATAAGTGTTTAAGTGTTAAAATAACAATTTATAAAGTTTTGGGACTATTTTGTAATTATTGGGAAGATTGGAGTATGGCAGAGAATTACTTATGATTTTATGGGTTTATTGAAGTATTAATTATGAAATTAAGTCTTGGTCAAAGTGTTGACCAAAAACTTTGGGTTAAAATGATTTATGACATAAAATATTAAGTTTGTAATAATTTATGGAAGTATATATGAAAAATAGAATTTAATATGGGGCGGAAATGTAAATTGAAGAAAGTTATGGATTGTTTTGGTTATTTTAGTGAATTAAATATTAAAACTATAGTTTATAAGTTAATATGTAACTTATGTGAAGTTTTGGAGTTAAAAGTATAAATGTAGAAAACTATATGTTGAAACCGAAAAGCTTATGAGCTTAAATTGTAATTACCGAAAGTTGGTAAGAGTATTTGGTAAATTGTAAAAGTAAGATGGTTAATTAATAATTACAAAGGATAATGTGGGAAATAAGTGAATTATAAAAGTTATAAGGTTATTTGGTAATTTATAGAAGTTAATATAATTGTTTTACAATTTCCGAAATTGATATGGGTATTTAGTAAATTATAAAAGTATATGGTTATTTGGTAAGTTGTAAATGTTAATGGGTTCAAATTATGATTTCCAGAAATTATATGTGGTTATCTAGTAATTTATTAAGTTGTTGGATATAAAATATAAATACCGAAATAATAAGGTTGGTTTTGTGATTAATAAGGAAAGGAAGTAAACTAGGTAATATAATGTATTATGGTATATTATGGAGTATAATATAAAGTTTATTAAATAATTGTGGTTATAATAAAAATGACCAAGGGATATAATATAAAGAATAAGTGGAAACAATAATGAGTATATAATTAAGGAAGTAGAAATATACTACAAGGTGAAAATTCATTATCACATGTGAAGGTCACATAAAATAACGAACTGTCGAACTATTTAGAGTCACTGTAAAATAACAGGGGGAAACAAAAGAACATACGGAGTTAGTATACTACGTAAATAAACTCTACAGTGACAATACTGTAATATTTAATGAATAGTTATATTAATACTACCTGGTATTACATGTTTAAATAACAGCGTACGGGAAGGAACTACTGAACAGGAACTTGTCAAGCTAGCAGTTACTTGGTGAACGGTATGTTAATTGTGTGGTCTGAATGTCCTAAGGATTTTCCTAAGGTCCAGACTTTATGTGTTAATTGTTTAAGAGCGATATCTATGATTTCATGTGAACGATATTGTATACTGTATTGCTCGAACTGTTGCGTTGTGTTTTATACGCGGACGTCTTATGACTGGAAGTTTATACATCTAAACTGGGAAAAGAAAGACTAACTGACCTTTAGGTATTATTGAACCTAACAAAGGTCAACTGTTAAGGTCTTAATTCAAATATTGGTTGTTATGTCACTGACAAAAAGGGGCTAACTTAAAAAAAGAGAGAAATCCAGATCGTTTCGACTTTCTGGTTGCGCATTGTGATCACTACGAAAGACTTCAATGGAGAGTCACTCGAAATCCATCAGCCACATTCGGGGATGGCGGAAGGCACTGCCGTTGGTGCACAAGTTCGACCGGATCAGTCAATTAACCAGGGCCATAGGGTCAGCTGGTAAACAGTTCCAATGGAACACAGGGGACATTCGTCCATTAATAAGTTATTAAGGTTTGACCTAACATGACTCTTGTGGTGGAAATTAATTGGAAAAGGTTAATGATTGGTTTAAAAGATAAGGGTCATGTGGCTAACTAACAAAGTACAAGTTTAGTATGCGTATCTGGTTTGGTGATTGTTATGGATTATTAATGTGTGGCTATTGGTTACTTCTATGAGTTGTTATTGTGTGGTTGTTGGTGTTGTGTGCTATCGTACACTGTTGTTTACAGGGAAGTTGTTATGTGATTGTTAAATGTTTACAGTTATTACTGTTGTCATTGTAAACCGGTATTTTATGTAATGAATCTAATATCAAGATGGCTAAAACGACTAAAGGAATCTTGATGATTTAAGACTACATTTAGCATATCAGCATTTCGATTGTTGAGCCCTTCATTTGGCCAAACATTCCAGGTTATTGAAGAAGACTCAAGCCGGAGTGCGGGACACGGGGGTAGCAGTGGTGTTTTTCAACAAACACCTTTGGTTTTATTTTGTATTGTAATAAAGAGATTGTTGTATTCAGTTAGTTGCTCATTTAGTTGGATTTGGTTTGTAATAATTAGGAGTGCTCAGTATCTGTTCATCACAGCGTGAGGGGATGTATTGTTGGAAAGAGTAAGGATGCCTTGTTACTCACAAGGGTGAGTAACGGCGTGTAACACCAAGGTAGATAGTTTTATTTTCCGCTGCGATTTGCTATTTATTATGCTACGAATCATGACGTCATTACAGGTCTAGGATTAGGGGTGTTATAAAAAGTGGTATCAGAGCGGAGTACCGCTCTGATGAAAAGATACTGAGTCTAGGACAATGGGCATAGGAATACTGGGATACGGGAAACGTCCGTGAGGATTCGTGACTTAGAAAAACCCTAGGGATATTTTATTGCTAGCAGTTAGCTTACTTACTTGATTGTGATTGTGTAGGAATGACGGTGTAGCAACCGAGTAGAAATAATAATATACTATCTTAGATGTCGACCAGCGAAAGACCACGTGGAGACAGCAGTGGACGCAGTAGCGAGACACCGGCGGATGTTCCAACAGTATCAAAACTAGCAGCAGCCATGGCAACTTTCGCGCAGGAACTAGGAGTTCAATTTACGGGAGCCATACCCCACCCGCCGCGGCCCAGGGAAACCAACTGGTTGAAGAGCGTTGCAGACGCAAGAGTACCAACTTATTCAGGAGAACCGGACCCCGCCGCACTAGAGAAGTTCATTGCAAGGTGCACCAGTTTGTTAAACTATATACCAGGAGTCGACTACTCCGACGCAGGAAGAAAGAAAAGGAAGAGTACTGAAGGAGATGATGATGGAGCAACCCCTGGCGGTTACTGCAAGAAGGGGAATAAGTTCTTTGAAAGGAAGAAGAGGCGGAAGGATTTCCATGGTCAGAAGATGAAGGAGCAGGTCCCTTGTCTGACCGGCCCAGCTATTGATGCTCAGCCACTAAGAACAGCACCACCTAGAGGCAACAAGCCAACCCGACGTCGCTATTACTGTAAACGCTGTGGAAAGAATCACCCAGGCGTAGATTGCGCAGGAAGGAAGGTGGAGTGCCGCTATTGCAAAAAGGAAGGTCACAGGGAGTATGAATGTTTTTCCAATCCAGGGAGCCGAGTTTACAAGGGAGCTAGAGGTTTACAGAGAGCACCAACTAATGAGGCGGGCAGACCAAGAGGAGGCCAGGCACCGCAGGACGACACCTATACTAGAGGACCGGCAGGACAACCATCCTCATCCGGAAGCCGGATGGAAAAGGGAGATAGTTCCATGAAGAAATACCCTGTACACAGTGAGAACTTCAGGCGCTGAGACGAGCGCTCAGCGCGAAACCGGTAAGCCTAGAACTTAAACCTAATGCATGATGCATAAATATGTGTTTATACTTATCAGTCGATGAGACTCCTATGTGTTAGTAAGTATCAAAATTTAGAGAGACCTAATTTAGGTAACCTCTCATCTAATGGGATACCTCGATATTTATTTTCCTTACCTATGTGACCGAGATCACCTGAGCCTATGAGCGAAGGTCAGGGATATTCAGAGGCATAATGCCGAGTACTTCGACCCGGTATGATCCTACTAAGAAAATACTTAACTATGGATGAACAAATAATTATTATAAATGAATGTAGAACTTGGGGATAAGCCTTGAAGGATTTTATATTCCAAGATATAGGAGTGGATCAAAACTTAAATTATATATGATGAGTATGGGTAAGGATTGGGATCCCAGTTGTAGCATTCCCCATAGGGAGATGATGCTGAGTTTTTATGGTAATAAGAAGAGTATAAGAAGGCGAACAAAATTATTTTAAAGTTAGGAGACGCGGTGATATTTGGTGGAGAGTCCAGATTAGTGTACCATGGGATTAAGGGTATTAAACCGAATACAAACTGAGTTTATCTTTGGGATACGAGGTGTGAGATAGTACAGTAAGGATTAATAAGATGGTTTTTGCTTAGACTGCCAAAAGGCGTTATCAACTGTCCAAACTTACAGTAACTACAAATTATGACCTGCCTAAACAACGAGCAGATGTCATGAAAAAGAAATACATCAATTAATATAAAATACTTAAGACTACATGAATTGTCAAAAGAGTTCGTGTAAAGAGCAAACACTGAAATTTTATGGGATACCCAGGCACCGAGCTTACCGCTCAGTGCGGGAATAGAAAAACTTACAATCCCAAGGGTCTCAGCTAGTATTACTATAGTGACAATGCTGGTGAAATACCCCGTAATTAAAAACAGTGATTAATTTGGCTAATTATATTTTTAAAGGCTTAATTACACTTAAATAAGTACGAGGGAACAAATCCCGAAGAAAACAGACCTTTAAAATGGGTTAAAAACAAAAACGAACCTTAAAGCGCGTTTTTCGAGGAAACCGGGAAAACGTGACTTTAAGCGGGTCAAACAGACTCGTAACAATTTTTGGTCAACTAAATAGTCACTAATAAATATTAGTGGAGCCTTAGAACCAATAAAAAGTAACTAAACGAGAAAATCCCGGAAAACGAGTACCGGTCAGTAAAAACTGTAACAACCGGTAAGTTGAGGGGTGAGAATGCAAATAAAGAAACTTAGTGTGTCCACTTTTGTAAATAAAAGTTGAAAAATCTGTAGATGGGTGTGTGTGGGCCGATTTATTAAGCCCTCCCCCTCTCTTTATTGTTCCTAATGCACTAGTGGACAAAAGAAATAAACAAAAGCAAATAAAACTCTCTCCTCACTCCCCTCACCCTCACTCACGCATCTCTCTCTCTCTTTCTCTATTTTCCTCCATTCTCTTCTTCTACCCTGCGACAAGCATGGAGTTTTGAAGCCCCCACTAAACCCTTCACTTCTCTCCTCTCTTTGAGTACCCAAATCTCCTCCAAATGCAATAAAAATTACACCACTAGAATCCCCTTGCAAAGGAGAACATTTTCATCCTTTCAAAAACTCAAAAGCTCTACTTTCATTTTTGTGGGTGTTCACCATTTGGAGATTTGAAGCCACCATTAGAAGCACCTTCACCTTCTTATCATCTTGAGGTAAAAAGTAGTTCGAAAATCCATCGTTTCTAGCCCTCATTAGCATTTTAAGAATTTTCAGTTTTTGAATGCTTCTTCCTTGTGCTTCAGCCGATTTTGGCTCCTTTGTTGGGCTAGAAATCTTGTTCTTTCACTAGTGAAGAGCCTCATCTACTCATTGGAAGGTAACACTCTTTTCTAAACCCTAAAACTTAAATTCTAGGGTTAGTATAAAATGGATGCTAAATTGGTATTGTGTATTGGTATGGGTTGTAGCACTTGGTGTGTGAACCTCATTGAAACCGAGAGCAAGGAGAAAGAAAGAGGAAAAGAAGAAGAGGAAAGGAAAGAAAGAAACTAGCAAGTCAAGGTAATGCTCTTACCTTGGGTTAGTGTGTATTGCATTGTAACAGTTTTTGAGTAAGTAAAATGAGTAATGTAATCGAGTATGACGTAGTAATGTAGTAGTGTATTGGAGAAGAGAATGTAACAGTTTCGAAGTTTTAAATGATGTTTAAAACTTGGGAAAACATTGGGTAGTGAATGTGTGTGTGTGCAGAACTTTATGTTGTTGTAGTAGTGTTAGAATTGTGAGTATAATGTATTGTGTAACAGGTGAGAGAATGAGTATGTGTGAGCTGAAATAGTGTTGTGGAGAATGTTAAAAATATAGGGGAGACTATGCCCAAATTTGTGTAGAAAGATGAGGACTTAAGTTGTGTAAGAAGAGGAAGTATTTGGAGAGTTTAAAAGGAGTGTTTGTAGTTTAACAGATTTTGAAAGAGGTATGTTAAGGGAATGGAACTAGGATGTGAGTGATGTATTTTGGATGCTAGGAATAGCATTAGCTGGGGAGAATTGGTGTGTAAGAGTGGGATGAAAAATCTGTAGCATATGAGGAGAGAACAAAATCTGTAGCAAAGGTATAAGGGAAAAACAAGGGAGGTGTTGAGTTGGAACTTGAGAAATTTTGTGTATAAATAAGCATAGGATTGTGTAATGTATTAAGGAATGAATTAGCATGATTTAGAGGGTCTAAATAGTACTAAAACATGTTAGGATCCATGTAGGAAGAGTGGGGAAACAATGGGTGAAATTGGGAAAGAAAAATAAATCTGTAGCAATGTTCTGAACCGTCCGACCCAGCGTCTGGATCGGACGTGGGTCGGACATGGCTTAAATAACGAGAATCAAACTTTCTGGAACCGTCCGACCCAGAACCGTGAGTCGGACGTGGGTCGGACGGGCCTTGAGAAAACACCGGTAATTCTTTCTGGAACCGTCCGACCCAGAGCCGTGAGTCGGACGTGGGTCGGACGGGCCTTGATAATCGACAGGAAATCTTTCTAGAATGGTCCGACCCAGGGCCGTGAGTCGGAATGGGTCGGACGGGCAAAAAATTTTCTTCATCGAAGTTTCTGACTTCGTCCGACCCAGAGGTTGGGTCGGACGTGGGTCGGACATGACCTGGATGACAAAATCGAAACTTTCTGGAATGGTCCGACCCAGAGGGTATGGGTCGGACGGAATAGTGCTGGGTCGGACGGGAGTAATTTCAGAGGACGAAAACCTACTGGAAGGGTCCGACCCAGGGTTGGGTCGGACGGTGGGTCGGACGGCCCAAACACTTACAAAAAAAAATGTTTTAATTATATGACTATAGTAATCATATATACATATATATATGCCTATATACCTATATGCATATATATGTAGTAATACACCATTGATGAAGTAATAATGGTAAGGAAGTAAGTAAGTTTGTAAGAAAACAAGTTTATGAGGTAGTAAAGAAAAGAATGGTTTTATAACCAATTATGAATGTAAAGAAGTAGTAAGTATACATTGAAAGTATCAATGAGGGAGTAAATTAGATCAATAATAGACCATTGATCATACTACTTCATGTATGTATAGGAATCAAATAGTTGATCTCCAAAGGAACCGGTAGAACGTATTCGACGGTGAACGGTATGATTTCCTCATGCCCTGTATCCTAACTTGGTTACCCCGATTTGTGTGTTTATGAGATCACCAACAAGATAAATGCATGAATCGGATTTATATTGCACTTACATGTGTTTGAACTATATTGTCCTTGTTTTATACTCTTGAACATTTAGTTTGTATAATTCATGAAATGAATGAATGGAAATGAAGTGCATGTGTGTAAGTATGAGTACTTGTGTATGTATGTATGTATGGAAGTAAGTATGGACTTCTACTAATTCCTAACAACCTAACTCCTAACATGAGTATTGAGTAAAATGGAATGAGTAGAAGCCCGATATAGTTTCGGCCACGCGTGAGGATAAGGAACCACAAGAGGTTGGAACCGAATCCTGGCTATAATCTTTTCCTTGAACCAAATCCCTTGAATGGGTAGCATCCTGGATTAGTGAGCCACCCTAAAGCCCGGTGGTGGGATGTAGTAATCCCTGCCCGGAGGTCATACCGACTTAACTGGAAGTAAAGTATGTAAGAAGTATGTATTGTATTTGTATTGGTCTTGACTATTGTAAGTCATTGACCGGAGTAAAAGTATTGAAGACCCGATTAACCCGGGTGTGAAATAAGGCTAACAAGACCTTGTATGTATTGGAGAATTGTATCTCCGTGATGCGGTGAGTATGGTAAGTGTGAATGAATGACTTGTATTGTATTCCTTGTATGTATTGTATGTATGTATGCTTGGTAAAACGAATGTATTGTATTGTATAAAGCATGTATGTATGTATGAATGAAACGAACCGCATGTACTCGACCAAATAGTTGGCGTACCCTCGCTAGTACGCGGGGTATGCGGTTATCATATGCAGCGTAAGCTGACCCCCTGGGGGGGATGTTTTTACTCCACAGGTACCCGCGAGGCGTGAAGGTAAAGTAAGGTCAAGATGTGATTCTTTTTGGAGTAGTAGTAGGAATGAAACGGTGTACTGAGTTGTACACGGCTAAGGCCTTTTGTGTAGCCGGTGTACCATGTGGTACACCTTTTTGGATTATGAACTATTAATTGGATAGTAGGGAGAGGTGTATAAACTCTTCATTTTTGGGAAGTAGACATGGAATGTAATTTCTATACTTTAGACACTCGGTAATCAAATGTAAGTAAGTATTCGGTATTGTAAAGTAAGTAGTATGTATGTATTCATTCTAATCGTCAGACCGATACGGTAAGTAGTAGTAGCCTTGTTAACCTTGGATGGCTAACGGCAATGTATCACCCGCCGGGAGTAGGTAAGTATTCCGCTGCGAGTAAGGTAATTATGGGAAGGATTAGAGGATAATGGAAGGATTAGCGGTTGGGGTGTTACAGCTGGACTCTTAATTAATAAAGGAGAGAGAACAAACTTTAAATCTATATTTTCTAAAGGCAGGGAAACGACCTAATTAGCAATACCAAATGCTATATGTATACATATAATTTGTAGGTTGTAAACCTAAAACATTGAGGAAGCATTAATACATTTCAGAGGGCTAAGTAACATTAAATATACCTACCATAATTTGAGACACATGTCCTATACTATCCTTATGGATCTATACGAGCATACGTCTTCTATGACAGCTCAGTTTACGAATGCGAATAAAGATCGCAGTAAATCAAATAAGGTTAACCCCATATGTAATATAAATTCTAAATCAACATGGTAACGAATGACTCTCCTGGACACTTACAGTGAAGATAGTATCAATTATACCAAAAGTTTGAATTAATACCTACACTGAGGGTGAATGAAAGTTATATTTCAAAAGTGAGGAAAAATACCCCTTGGCTTGTAACAATTGTCTTACACGTAAACATTCCTAACGTTGTATATTAATCCCTATGATTCTAAACCCTCTATTTGATGCACATAATCGACATATTTTGGGAGCCATTGAGCTTGTGGATTAACCACGTTTCTAAAGATAGAGAGAGACACTCATAGCTACTGCAAGAGTCGTGTTACATTTTTAGTTGTTGAGTGTAGTGGTTAGACAGTCTTTGCCTGCCCACGAGCAAGAGAAAACTCTATAATCACTGTTTACATCAATAAAGAGAGTATCATTGCTTAAAGTCTTGTTCACACTTTCGTTCCAGAGTCTTGCAGTCAGGCTACTCTTGTGTAACAACAAGAGTCAGCCCCCAAACTGATCCTACATGTGGTATCAAAGCCGTATTGGATGAGATTCACTAAAAGATCACAATGTCAGACATTTACTCCCATAACCCCCCACCATGCTCACTTTGAAAATCCTAAACTCACCTCCACAAATTACACCCAATGGAAAAACGAAATGAAGCCACACCTGAAGTCCGTCAACTACCAACTCTGGAAAATCATTATCTAAGGGGACCTCGGGCCTGTCGATCCTGAAAACCCCACTATCGATGAGTGCAAGGAGAATGAGCTCAACTGTCAAGCCTATCAAGCAGTGTACACAAGTCTGTCTGTTCCAGAGAGGCGTTGCGTCCACCACTGCAAAACTACCGATCAGATGTGGAATTATTGCATGCTACTTATGCAGGGACTACCGAACTCAAGAAGTGCAAGATTTAAGTGTTGCAGATGGATTATGAAAATTTCATACAAAAACCAGGAGAAAAGTTGGAGGATATGATCACAAGGTTCAACGAAATCTTGATTCAGATGAATGATCTTGAAATTGCCCACTCAAAAGAAGATTCACTACAGAAGTTCCTCGACAGCCTAGAGGAAGAATGGGCCGAAACAATTATCTTTACCAAGGCGTCGAAGGACTTGTCAAAATGGACGTTGCAGGACCTTGGTTCCTATCTCCAGTCTGTGAACAAGTATTTGGAAAACATTAGGAAAAAACTAGGTATGATTCCTAACTCTTGTCAAACTGTTGTTGTTACTGACCAAGCCTTGCAGGTACAAACAAACTTTTCTTCCCATAAAAAGAGTATGTGAAATACCCTAGAGGTTTATAAACCTAATTAAAAGATAAATCATGGCATCATAAAGGCTAAGTAGCCTTAATGAATTTATGAACCATGAAAACTCCTAGCACACTTATATAAATAAATATACATAGTTCATAAAGGTTATTAAACCTTATATAAACACATGGACATAGGATTCAAACTTGAATTATCCGTAATAACCGAACTTTTATAAAAATATTTTCATAAATTTTATTTTTTATTAACCTAATAATTTTATCTAATACTTCACTACTCGCTAAATTAGGTGTAAGTTTCAATCCCTTTTTTCGATTATCTCATGAAGTTTGATTATTTCAAGAAGTTCGGTTATTTCAGGAAGCTCGGTTATTTTAGGAAGTTCAGTTATTTCGGTTATTTCAGGAACTTCAGTTATTGGGCGGTAAAGGTTATCAGTGTAATATATAAAACGATTATCGGCTAAAACGGATATTGTTACTAAATTCGGTTAATTCGATTATACCTGAATTAACCGAACACCGTTCTTTATTTTAAACTTTGGTTAACAGATATCCATTCTGACCGTTTGCTCACCCCTATATATTGGCATCAAAGCTTGGGCATTTCACTAGCGTCTTGGAGGATCCTGAGCCCTTCTATCGCAGGTTCATGCGCTTCAATGTTCTTCTCGATTTAAATGTTCCTCTCCATCGCTCAATCAAGATCACTCTGAACGGTAAGGAATTCTCCTTCAATCTTTCCTATGACAACATGCCACTGTGTGCACCCGATGTGATCAATTCACCCATACGGTTGACCGGTGCCCACTCCATGTTGACGTCCCTGCTCTTTTTGGGAAGTGGTTGAGCATGAAAGTTTTCCAAGGCCGCGCTCAATCTCTCCATCTTTGTGAAGTCCCGCAACCTGATAAATCTCGGGAGAGGATTTCTTATGATCACATGGCTCAACGTCGAGACCGAATCTAAAGAACGGAATGTCCCCACTACAACCATGTTCTCCATCAAGAATGTGGTTCATCAAGTGGGACTTCACAGGAGGGCGCAAGAGAGGGCAGGATGATGGCTTGTCGAATTGGGGCTTAAATATGCATGCTCTTCGAGATGTAGAGAGGCATCAATGAGCTCCTACTTGGGATCCAGTTCTTCTAAGAAATCCATAACCATTCAGGCGACTCCGACTTCGGATCGGGGTTGCCATGCAAAAATAGTCTATGGTATGCTAGTTGCATGGGTTGGGGGTTATGAATGCAGCTAGTATGTCTCGGGCCGGGTTTGGTTTAATTCCCCTCTTCTTATCTTTGTCCATATTTCGATTATGTTTGGTTAGGCTAGGTTCTTTGCCTAAGTTTCATGCTAGATTTCTGGTTTTTGATTTTGGTGGTCAGTCTTTAACATCATCTCTGGAGCATCATTGCGGGTCTTCCACTTCATGGTCTGGAAAGTTTCTTTTCTTTGCACTCCTATCACATGGATGCTTCCCTTGTTGGCTAGATAGGCAATAATCTCTCAGGACAGAATTGACCTCAGTCGAATCCCCTTTCTGAGCTTGCCGAGAGCTCCTTACTCTTGGTTATAGTGCCATGATCTTCCGTGATGCATTTGGGGATGACTCATTCTCCTTCGTTATCTTGGTTGATTCTAAATTTGCTTTGGTTAGTATTAGAGTTGGTTGGTCACTTGTCCTAGTATGGTTATGTCATGGCTCTGTCATATATTTTTGTTGGTCTAGTATGGTTTTAGTGGAAACTAGGTCTGTAATCCACCTTTCTTAACTTCATATATGCCCTATTTTTGAAGAAAGAAAACTGTATTTCATTACAACGTTAGATAGAGCGCATAATCTAATGTAGACATCTCATATGAAAACAACCCCTTAACATTATATATCATGAAACATGAATCTAATTAATGAAACTTTTTAACTTTGAAACTATTTGTGAAGGACTTATATATATCATACACTTTTGTAGTCCTCACTACAACATACATATGTGATTAAATAGAGCATAATATAAACTATTTAAGAGGGTAATAAATAAAATGTCTAGATTGATATGAAATAAGACATTTTATTTGTGTTGTGTAAGATCCTTTCAAAAACGACAATTAAAAAATTGTTGTATTGGTTCAGATCAAAGACAGCAATAAGTTATTTTGATCCTTTTGAATACAGTCATTTCCATCAAAACTAAATAATTTCCTCCTTTATTTACTCAAATACAACATACAACTTAATTTGTTTTATCTAACCTTCTTTTTTTCTCTTTACTCTCTTCTCCTGATAGTAACTGTGGCTGGCTTCCTACTTCACTCCACTCCAACATTTCAAAAGCGAGAGAACGATAGTCGAATCTCCATCCTGTTCTTCGAACTTGAACTTGCGAAGTAGAGGCAAACTGATAAGTCTCCTCCTTCCATCTTCTAAGTTTGTATTCCTAGGGCTCTTCGAACTTATGAAACGAAGACAAATCGGATGGTTATTCTCCTTTCATCTTCCATTGTTGTGTTCTTCCTTCCATCTTCCATGGCTAAGGTTCTTTAAACTTGCGAAACAGAGACAAATTGGTAGGTATTCTTCCTTCTATTTTCCATGTCTGTGTTCCTCCTTCCATTTTAGCTAGGGTTCCTCAAACTTGCAAAGTAGACAAGTCGGTAGGGTTTTTTGAACTTGTTGTTGGCTATAATTTTATTTATGTGAAAGTCTAATGAAATATTACCAAACCGAATTTGTCTTCAATTTGCATTGGTCTATAAGATTTGTTCTCCCTTGTACTTGAGGGATTTTTTCATCTTATTCCCTTTATATCTGTTTTGTCTGTCTGTTTCGAACTTCCCAGTAGAGTTCCAACCTTCTCAAGGGAGTTGGGTGATCTGATCGGCATATTGTTCTTACAAGCCGGTTTAGATCTCAAATGTTTGTTTGTGTTGTATATCGAACAGGAGGTGTTCATCCTTTTTTGCCTAGTCGATTATACTCACAGTCTAATCAAGCATATTTAATCTGCTTATGTGTTAGTTTTGTAGGAGATTTTCACCATTTCCCGGGTACATCTTTTTTTTAACTTAAGAGATTCTTTTTCTGTTGTTTGAATGAGTGATACACCTTTGCATGCCTGCGACTTTTGTTATGTTAAGATGTTAAAGTTTGATAACTAAGAGCTATTAGTCCCATTGATGCTTTATTTTGCACAATTTAAAAGGAGTTTGCATTGAACTGGCAGTTTGTATACCGTTTTTCACATCAATGTTTTGGTAGCTATGCCCTCTTATTCCTAATTCACTACTACATTTTGGGTTAGTTAATTTGTTTGGTTTATAGCTGGTGACTTGTATTATCTTTAAGGTCCTGTTCCACTAATAAATTTAACTACTCAAGAACTCCCAAAACTGGTATGCCTTAGTACTTTCTAAACTAAAACAATAGTTAGATGTTTTGTAGTTATCACTTCCTAAATCCTTTCTGGTTAGATCACCCATATAGTATTGACAACAATTTATAGTTTCCTTTTATACCATTGATCTGGTCTATAGTATATCCATTAATGAATTTTATCCTCTTTATCAGTTTGAATCCCTTCCCATAAACAAGTGATTTGAACTTAGCTGCTGAGGTTGAATCCCTTCCCATAAACAAGTGAATTGAACTTAGCTGCTGAAAATTTTATCGGCAGTATAAAAGTTAATTTAAGACTGAATTAGTTGAAATCACTACAACATATGTATTTCATCATTCAAGTATATACCCTGTTGTTGGTTTCTCAATCTTTACCACTGTCTTCACTCTACCCTAATCAGAGTTACAATGTCAAATAATGTAGATAGTTGTCATATATGATACATACATCTATCTTCATATTTTTAGTTTCTTTAGAAATTTCCAGTGGCATTAATCATCTTCATGATGGATCCAAACGAAGCAACAACTTCTTGGTACTGCAAGAAATCAAAGATGTTAGAATTTAGTATGAGCAAATACCTTGGATGTTTCACTTGTTTGTTTTTTATACAAAGTAGCAAACTCTTAGTATTATCGTGCATTTTCATATCAGGTAGCAAACAACATTATAAAAATGACGAAGCTCTTTCAAAGTGGTTTCTGCTTCTTGCTCTCTTTTACATCTTTCAGGTATTACAAACAACATTATAAGATCACTAAACCTACATGGGCCAATAACTATAAGTTTACTATAAGGTTTTAATCTCTAACCATCAAAGAGAAGATGCAAATAGAAATTGAAAACGAGTTATATGTATGACATCTCTCAGTCACATGTGTATGTCAATGATTGATCGTGTTTAATTAATTTACAATCAAAGTTAATTCTAAACTGTCTGAACATTTTCATATTTTAGTGTATTGAATCATGAGTTCAGAAACACATCATATATCTGATGAACCATTGGACATTTCTGGTGATGTCTCTCTACCGTGGAATGGCTAGAAGAAAAAAAGAGAAGACAAGTAGTTGATGATACTTAGGTCGATGGTTAACCTATTCTTAGTATCCTAATTTCCCTGATTAGTTAGGAAATAGAATCATATATACTTGCTCCATTAGTTCGAGTTGTAATTTCCTTCTTTTGATTTAAGTTTTCAACACTTTAGTTAAATTATTTACTTTGTTCATTACATCTACTTATGATACCTTTGTATTTGTGTACTTTAATACTGATTTGTATGTGTTTAAATTGAAAGTGTCTTTATTTTTCGTTACTTATATATCATGTTTTAGGTTCATATTATATCATGTTTTAATTTAGATCTTGTTTTTTTCTTTGCATGTCCTCATCGCATCGGGGTCCAAGTAGAGCATTGAGTATAGAAAGCTACGACGTCACAAGCTGCTAGGATCCCAGTTTATATTCCACAAGAATTGAGTGCAGCTATTGGCGAAAGAGCACTGCAATTTTATTGTTGAATGTGCTTATTGGGTCAAAAAATATGCCCACTCAATGTCAAGAAATGGTGAGGTATGCTAGCTGATGTAATTGGCAGATTATATGGAAAGATCAAGGTAAGAGTTTCTTCTCGCATAAGAAGGCTTATTATTATCTATATTGAACAAATGATTTTATGTAATTTATTCTCTCCCATATGATTTTAGGGGAAATTGTACTACCCGAGGATGAGCACGTGCTTAAAGCCTTGAAGATCTAATGCTCCAATCCATATAGATATTGAAGGGAAAGACTCAATAAGCAATATTTCGCAAACAACACCTGTTTGAGAGATGTTGAAAACAATTGTCCAACCGGGATGACGGAGAGCAGTGGAAATGGTTGGTTTAAAACTGCTAGAGTTATCCCAAACAAAGAGTAAGCAACCTTTTCATATTTTTTAATATTGTATAAACTGAACTACCTTAATAAATTAATACATATCTTTTTTTTTCTTTTGAGTATAGGAAAAAAGTGAATAGAATGTTACTCTATCAAAGAAGAGTTGCATGCAATGGAGCAAAGTCCATTGCTCAAATCATATACGAGATGGTATTAATATTCTAAATCTAAAAGGCCTACCATATTATATCCTTGGTGAATTAAATAGTTGAAACATAACTTTTGTTTTTTCATTGTAGGATGAAGAGATTGAAAGGTCTGAGATCCCCCACACAAGCCCATCAAACTCTGATGTGGAACCAGAATTAAACTCGAGGACTGAGCCTAAGTATATCCAATTGCAGATTAAGACAAAGAGGTGATTATCTCAAACTTAAATGTGAATAAGTGGTAAAGGACAATAGTAGTAGGCATCCGTACATCCTCCTTCAATTACTACTAGTATTCACCTTATTTCTTTGAATTCATTTATAACTACTCTATTAATTAGTCTACTATTTCTACTTGCACTCACTTATACTCAAACAAATTAACTACTATAATTGTCTAACTTTTTTGATCCTAGGAGCGTAAGTGGCAAAATGGATAAAGAGGCTGAATACATTTTGCAAAAAATTTAAGAACTACATTGAAAGAGATTGAGGAGAAAGGATCGGATAATCTAACAATTGAGGAACAATATCAAGTTGTCTTAGGCTATGCTTCAGGATATGCTCATGGTCAGGGAAGAGCACACCCAATGCCATCCAAGAAAATTTCTATTTGGAGATCTGAGCTACAAGATGAACTCGAGCAACTTCGAGAGCAAGAAAAGGAATTGTGAGCTGAGCTTGGAGAAAAGAACATGAAGCACTAGAAAGAGAAGCAAGAAGAGAAGAAGCTGCAAGAGAAAGAGAAGCAAAACTTCGGGAGCATTTCATGGCAGAATTGGGCAAATTCAGTGGCATGGTCACCAAGCTTACATGTTAGTGATTTTGTATCCTATTCTCTATAACATGAGGCGTTGGAGAGCTAGGATAGGATATTTGTTTTTACATTTTTGGATCGTTCCATGCATGTTAGTGCATTTTAATTTTACATAGCCTAGTCCTATGGCATGTTCTGCGTGATTATGTTGGTTTATTCATGGAAATAATGCTACTATGGTGTATCTTGTGTCTAAATATCATAGCCTAGTCCTATGGTGTGTCTTGCGTGTCTAAGTATCTACTTGATTGTGTCGGTTTATTAATGGAAATAACGTTTTTATGGTGTGTCTTACGTGTCTGAATATCATAGCCTAGTCCCATCACTAGTACAAAAATTGCCTGTTTCGGCGCCCCTATTTCGGCGGTTGTTAACAAACCGCCGAAATAGGTTGGTTTCTGAAAAGGTCGGGAACCTATTTCGGCGGTTTCTAGTAAGGAAACGCCGAAATAGGCCATCTTTAATAAAAAAATAAAATAAAATAGACCTATTTCGGCGGTTCCTCACTAGAAACCGCCGAAATAGGTGTTTTTATTTTTTTTCTTTTTTTTTATTTTATCATCTATTTCGGCGGTTC
This sequence comes from Limonium bicolor, assembly GCA_023374045.1. Taxonomy (NCBI): domain Eukaryota; kingdom Viridiplantae; phylum Streptophyta; class Magnoliopsida; order Caryophyllales; family Plumbaginaceae; genus Limonium; species Limonium bicolor. Next base: position 48,556,560 of record CM041779.1, on the reverse strand, counting down.
TTCGTTAGGAACCGCCAAAATAGGTCCTTTTAAAACCCCCCTGAACCCAATTCATCGTATTTTCTCAACGATTTCACTGCTCCCCTCCTCTCTCTGTTGCGAACGGCGAACGCCAACATTGCGCAACGGTCGACCTCGCCGCCGTGGTCTTCGCCGCTTCCCCGCCTCGCCGCCCGTGGCCGGTGCCGCCGTGGTCTTCGTCATCGCCGCCTCCCAGTTCGAGTCCCACGACAGCAGCAACAGTAGTTACGAACAGAGAGGAGAGGTAACTCGAATTTTAGGGTTCCAATCATGTATTTGTTGTGTTGTATGTTGATATTAAGATTGTAAATGTGTATGTGGATGTCTAAGTTTGTGGTGTGTATAAGATTTATGTATATATTCAGTTTAAAATAAGTGAAAATACATGTGCTCATAAGGAGTTCGATGAAATGTTTAAATGAAAATTTTGATTTTTTTTACTCATTTTGTGTGTTTGTGCCTTTGTAGGGAGTAATTACTAAGCTGCTGTTGTAGATTGAACTCGTACGGGGCTGAAAACAGTTCACTTGTGAATATGTAATATAGTTTACTTATGTCTTCATTTTTCAGTCCATTATAATTACAATCCTGAACAAGGAACATACACAACTACTGAGTTTCTCTTGTATCTATATGTATTTGTGTCTCTATAGATAAATACTTAAGAAGCTTCTTAACCATTTCATGGTAGATTGAAAGCGGAGCGGGGAACAATTCATTTACGAACCGGTAATATAATCTAACTTATCATTTTTCTCTTTTGTACTTTGTATGTGATTTCCACAAATTATTGGAATTTGGTTTGATGAATAAATTTGGTATATATTAGTTTGGTTTATGATAGAAATTTGTGTTGTTGAATGATTGGTGAATGCTTAATAATAAGCATGGTTGTGTCCTTGTAGAGGGAAATCACTAAATGGGTTCACCATATTGAAGTCGTACAGGGCTGAATACATTTCATTTGTGAACCCGTAATATACTCAACCTACATTTTCATCTTTTAAGCTCATTATGTGTAATTTTGCAATCCTAATTACAAACAATTATCATACGTAAAATAATGAGTTTCTATTCTGTCTACAGAGAAGTGGTTAAGAAACTCCTCAGTCATTGCACGGTAGATTGAAAGCGGAGTTGGAAGAATCGGTAAATAATCTAACTTATCTTTTCTTTTTTTTACTTTGTATTTGATTTCCACAAATTATTAAAATTTGGTTTGATGGATAAATTTGGTATTAGTTTGATTTGTGATGGAAATTTGTGTTGATGAATGGTTGGTGAATGCTTAATAATAAGCATGGGATAGGTAAAATTATGCAAAAGTCATGCCGATTTTTTTTAACAAAATCTCTTCGTAATTAATATTGTTTGATGTATGTGTATATGTCTAACAATATCTAATTTTTTTTATCAGGTCTCACTACATTCAAGTCCGTGAATCACCTCTCTTGTTTCCCGCCTTCTTCCATTATTGTTGCACTTTCCTCATCTGTTCACAAGTAAGTAACTAAACCTTATTTTTTGTTTAATAAATGCAATTATGTATTTAAATATAAGTGCTAGTACATAATTTAGCTTCATTCCATATTTGTTGATGCATTTCTTTTGTAATTATTTTTTGTTGCTCCCTTGCAAAGACATATCAGAAGTGGTATTGCTGCATCTCTCGCACAGAAGCCTACCTCTCAGGCACCAGTCTCCCCTCTCCATAAATCCTTAAAAAACAAGTACGTATTTTAACTCTGGATTCTGTTTTAATCTCTAAACCGGTTTGAACTTATACAGTGGAGAATTGAAAATGTTGGTTTGATGATCTGAATTTGCAATTGGTTTTCAGTTAGCTAGTAAAGAATTGATTTATTTTAATTGTTGGTTGCTGCCATTGTTGGAATGTTTGTGGTTGTGATGACTTTGGGGAGTGCTGAATAATAAGCACAGGATGTGTACAATTATGCAAAGGTCATGCAGAATTTTTTGTAGAAAAGTATTCGTAATATTGTTTTAAACAGCGGTTTCTGTTTTAGAAGTGCAACAATTTATTAAATTTAAAATGCTAGTTTATGTAACACCCCTAATCCTAATCCTGTAATATAAGCGCAAGTCGTAGCATAGCAAAATATAATTCGCAGTGGAAAATAAAACTAACTAACATTTGGTGTTACACGCCGTTACGCCGTTACTCACCCATGTGAGTAACAAGGCATCCTTACTCCATCCATCAACTTCAACTCCTCATCGCTGTGATGACGAGATACCGAGTAATCTTAAACTTACAATCCAAATTCAAACTGAGCAACTAAACCGAATACAACAACCTCCATAATACAGTACATAATAAATCTAGAAGATGTTTATTGAAAATACATCAGCTACCCAGTGTCCCGCACTCCGGCTTGTGTCTTCAATCAGTAACCTGAAATGTTTGGCCCATTGAAGGGCTCAACAAACTATATGCTGGTATGCTAAATGTAGTCTTAAATCATTTGGATTCCTTAAGTCGTTTAGCCATCTTGACATTAGATTCATTACATGCTGTTCCAGTTTACAACAATAGTAATAACTGTAGATGTTAAATAAACATATCATAGTTCACCTGACAATATCATCACATAATAGTATACAACAACCAATAATCAAACACCAATAATCCATAACAGTAACCAAACAAGATACGCGTATTAATTAACTGTACTTGTTAGTTGGCCATATGACCTTTATCCTTTGAAACCAACCACTTAAACTTTCCAATTAAATTCCACCTCGGGCGTCATGTTAGGACAATCCTTCATAACTTAATAATGGACAGTAGTCCCCTGGGTTCCAAAGGAACCGATACCAGCTGACCTTATGGCCCTGGATAATTTAAATGCCTTGTAGGCGACCGATCCGGTCAAAACCTATGCACCAACGGTAGTGCCCTCCGCCATCGTCGAATGTGGACAATGGATTCCCTTGAGTGACTCCCCATAGAAGTCCCTCGTAGTGATCACGATGCGCAACCAGAAAGTCGAAACAGTCTGGATTCCTCTCTTTATAAGTTAGCCCTTTTTGTCAGTGATACAATAACCAATCCTTGAGTTAAGACTATAACAGTTGACCATCAGTTAGGTTCACAAAATACCTAAAGGTCACCTAATCTTGTTTGAGTTTAGATGTATAAACTTCCAGTCATAAGACGTTCGCGCAGAATAAAACATAATGGTGTCGAGCAATACAGTGTACAATATCATATACATAAATCACAGATATCGCTCTTAACATTTAAACACACAACGTCTGGACCTTAGGGAAATCCTTAGGACATTCAGACCACACAATTAACATACTGTGCACCGTAGTAATCGCTAGCGTGAAGATTTACGCTCGTCCGGTATTCCTCGTAGCTCGTCCTCTAGCATACGTCCTCTAATGCACTCAACTCTAGAATACGAGACTACATATTAGCTCTCTGTAATACGAACTAATTCAGTATACCGACTAGTCGCTAATCCCCCCTAGTAATTACCCCGTGACTGTTCAGTATCTATCATACGGGTTTTAAACGATTTGGGATTAGTTAAATCATTCCCTAACATATTGTAATAACATGTAGTATTTATGTACTACTTAGGATTTAACCCAAATAACAAATCACCTTTATTCAATGTGTTATAATTTATCTTCCCATCTTATAACATCTCTTATTTAATATTATATGGTTCCCAACCATATCATAAAATCCATTTACTCCATATATTCTTATATATTACTCCCTCTGTCCTGAATTGACCGTCCTGTTTACTATTTGGATATATTATTGGACTTCAATTTTTAATATATAAAATAAATTAATTTTGAAAATTTAAGTTTTGCATATGATTCCTTACATGATAAACTATATGTTACAAAATTTAGCTTTATAAAATTGTTTTATCGTATATGCTTAATATTGAAGTGGAAAAACGTGCCATAAAGCAAACAGGACGGTCAATTCAGGACGGAGGGAGTATAAAACTCATTTATTAAATGATATCTCCCATCATTTGCGTGAGATAGTTAATCTCACTAGTTTATGTTATTTTGCACAAATCCATATTGGTTCACATATACAATATCTTATTGTATACAATACTTCTGAAAATATCATTTACATATCGGTATGATATACCTAATTTATTATTTATACCAATTAACTTGTAATATACGTTTTAACCAAAGTTTTAATCTTATCCCTCTCATAAATTCTAATACTAACCCATCACATATACATATATAAAACTCTAACTCCTCAAACATAATATCTTACCAACCCAACTATATGATATACACATTTTTTTCCTATATATATATGTCACGCCTTTATATACATATGTATATATATATACAGGTTTACATGGATTATATAATTCTTTTATTAAATGTTACATTTCATTATTTTATGTAAGATGATTATTCTTACCAGTTGTATTATATTATACAACTCTTTAAGATTCTTTTCTTAATATTATGCAACACCTATCTTATACTGAAATACCCTAAACCTTAATATGTTAATAACTTATGTAACTATGATTCTCTAAGGCTAATTAACTCCTTAAGATCATTGGTGAAGAAATAAAAACCAAAAAGAAAAAGGAAATGCGTAAAAGTCACAAACCGTGAAAACACGTATTTAATTATTTTAGGAGGTATATAACATTCATTAGGGTTATAAATATATTTTTATACCTTAATTACACACTAAGAACATGTGGGAAAAATTCCCGAAGAAAACGGATCTAAAGAACGCGTTAAAACGCTAATAGAGTCTTAAAGCGCGTTTTTTTTTAGAAAACCCGAAAACGCGACTTTAAATAGTCAAACAACCCTGTAAAAATTATAGTTAATTATATAACTATAAATAAACATTAATGGGAGCTTAATAACCATTAAAATAAAAGAAACGAGAAAATTACGGAAAACGGGCCCGGTTAGTGAATAGTGCTAAATTGGGTAAATTAACGAGCGTTTTCTGTAAAAGACGAAAAACGCTCCGGCTCGTACATATATATGTGGGCCGGTTTTAGTATATTAATTATCCCTCTCACACTCTCACCTAGCTAGAAAAGAAAAGAAAAGTCAAATAAAGCAAAAAGGGGATAAAGCACATTTCCCCTCTCTTTCCTCTCATTTCCTTCTCTCTCTCCTCCCTTTTCCTCCTTTCCATCGTGAGCTCCTTCCTCCTTCCCCTACCTCTGGCGATTTGAGCTGAAACAAGAGCTCCCATGGCTAGCTCACTTCCTCTTCATGCCCAAGCTTCATTTAAGCTCCAAATCAAAAATAAATTACATATTTGAACTCCTCTCATCATCCTCTACCTTTCTCTCTTTTCAAAATCTGAAAACGATGAACTTCATCTCCATGGGTTTCCCCATTTGATGAGAAAATGGCACCAATGGGTAGCTTGGAGTCTCCTCTCTCTCCTAAGGTAAAAATATTCGTGAAAAACTCATTTTTCCTCCTCCTCTTGTGTTGGCCGATTTTGCCCATCCTCATGTCTTGTTTTCTTCTTGTTTTGGAGTTTCATTTCAACCCTCTAATGGCGGAGTGATCCCCTTCTTGATTCAAGGGTGAGAACCTCTCTTGAAAGGTCTAAAAGGTAAACCCTAACTTGTGTTCTAAGCCCTCTGATTGAATTGAGATTTCCTAAGGGTTTAGATAATTAATTGAGTATGTTTTTGTGTTTCTTGAATGTTGGGATGGAGTTTGGAAACTCCATCCCCTCTTGACCGATTTTGAGAAGATGAGGAGCAAGATGAGGATTAAGGAGAGACTTGTGAATTAAGGTAAGAAATCTACCTTAAGACTTATTTTGAATGCTTTAGGATTGGGATGGGCTAAATTAAAATAATGAACCCAAATTATGTGAAATAATGTAGTTGGTTGAATTTGAGAGAGATTGTGAACTTGTGTTGACTTAAGGACCAAGTGCCATTGCATTTGAGTTTGTGTTTATATGGTGGTTTATTGAGATTTTGGAGTTATGTTGTTGTTGATGGACTTTTAGGATTTATTATTTGCTGGTAGGACCCTTGTAAGGGTGTGGCTAGATTAGGAATGAAAAATGGTGACAAGATGAGTTTGGACATGTTATGTTCATGGGGAGGTTATGGCGAAATTTCGATAGGAAATAAGCGTTTTAGGATGACTTAGCAAATTGAGGAATCTAGGTGTTTGTAGTGTTGTGTAGAGATGTTTAGTGACCTTGAAATGGTGAATGGAGGATGGATTTGAAAGAGGTAAAAATCTGTAGCATAATTATGCTTGGTAACTTGGAATTCCAAGAAAAAGAGTTGGTGTTTGTAATTGGTGAAACATTCAGGGATGGCAATGGGTCCGCGGGTACCCATTTCACCCGGTCACCCGACCCGCTAAACCGGGTGAAAAACCCACATAAAACGGGTGAAAAACGGGTGACGGGTGGAACGGGTACGGGTGCGGGTCGGGTGACGGGTGAACATTTTTCACCCATCACCCGACCCGCTCACCCGCATAGATTATATATATATATATATGTTAAACTGTTACTTATTATTCATTCTCCTTCACTCATGATTTTTGTAACCCTAACTAGTGAACAAGGAACATTCATGCTCTGGGTGACTGCGCCTTTCTTTATTCTCCCCACTCTCGGTAATTTTACAGCCCTAGCATACTTGCTCTACGCAGTTTCTAATTATCTTCACTGAAGGTAATTCCAACCCTAACTGGCAAACATGGAACAAAGATGCTCTGTGCCTCTATTTTCTTTCTTCACTCTCGGTAATTTTGAAACCCTAACTGAAAAACAAATAACTTACATGCTCTACGAAGTTTTTCATTCTCTTCACTGAAGGTAATTTCGCAATCCTAATAGGCGAACATTGATCATACATGCTCTGCGCCTCTATTTTCTCTCTTCACTCATGGTAATTTTGCAACCATAATTGGCGAACATGAAACGTACATGCTCTGTGCAATATTTCATTATTTTCTCTGAAGTAAATTTCGCAATCCTAACCGGCGAACATAGAACATACATGCTTTGTGCCTCTATTTTCTCTCCGTTCACAATAATTTGCAAACCTTAGTGGCGAACAACGAAAATTAAAAACAAACGGGTAAATGGGTAAACGGGTTCACCCGCTTCACCCGCGGGTGACGGGTGAAACGGGTGATGGGTGATACATAACGGGTGACGGGTCGGGTACGGGTGGAGCGGATGAAGTCGGGTGACGGGTGCGGGTGATGGTCCACCCGACCCAAACCCGACCCATTGCCATCCCAGTGAATGTGGGTTTTAGGAGTGCATTTATGTAGGAATGATTGGTAAAGGTCATTGATGGATTTGGTAAGTTTGGTAGGAGGTAAGAACAATCAAAAGGAAATAGAAATGCACAAGTGTGCAAAATGCAAGAATGTGAAAAGTGAGTTTGTTGAATTTGAGCAAGAATTGGGTGGTGGATTAAACCAAGGATTTGGAGTGGTTTAAGGAGTGTTTTGAGGTGTTTAATTATGTAGGAAACTTGTGGAAAGTTTATGGAATGATTAGGGGTGGATTAAGGGTTGATTTGGGGTTGAAAAATGACCTTAATAGTAGTTTTTAGCAGGGTCCGGGACTTAGGATATGTACCAAGTCCCGGACCGCATCAAAAAAAGGCCCGAGAGTGAATGCAGGAATTGGTCCGGGACTTAAGTCCAGGACCAAGTCCAGGACCAGGTGTAAAATTGTTCCGAAAGTTGATTTCTGTATTGGTCCGGGACCTAGGGTCCGGACCAGGTCCCGGACCACCCCCAAAACTGCCCAGAAAGTGTTTTAAAGTGTCTAGAACATGGGGGATTGATTGGTATTGGTTTTTGATGATGTTTAGGAGTTTGTGTGGTGACCTTTAAAGGTCCTAAGAAGTATAAACAAAGGTTGGAAGTGATTGAGAAAATTGTGAGTTTTGGAACACTTAAGTAAACCGAAAAAACGGGATAACGGGGTAAGTACGGGAGTAGCAATTATGTACCTATCGTAATGCCTTAATATTAATTGAACCATTTGAAATGTAAATAGTGGTTCAAGAGTAAGACATGTGGAACAAGTGTGAACCGAGGAACGTGGGAACAACCGGTAAAGTAATTTCCCGCGGTGACAGGTATGGTTTTCTTGCAACCTGTGTCCTACCGGGTTACACCGGCTTGTATGCCAATGTGTTTTTCTGTGTGTTTGCCACCTTGCAAGATAAAGCATGAAATGAGTTTATAGTAATTCATTATTGTGGCGTAATTAATTCCGATACCGTTTAACCTTAATTATGTGTTAAATAATAGTTAACCGACTTTAGGTTCACATAAGAGATCGGTATTCGGAATAAACGTCCCAACCCACGGGAATGTTCTAACTATGGCTATCCGTGTGTTAGTGTATGTTGTGATTAAGTGTGATGTATGTGACTTGTTTAGTATGTTGTTGTTATTGGATACTGTTATCCGTGTTGTTGAAATGGGATGCGATTTCCCTTATGTGATTAACAGGGTTAGTAAAACTATGTGATGTATGTATGTGATAAGTTCCATAAAGGAACCTTTAACTAATAAGTATATGTTATGTATGGTGAGGAATCCGGTCGTTCCGGTCGCGCGTGTTGTTTGGGAGTTGATGTATATATGTGAATTAACTCCCATCCTGTTATGTTAAGGGTTGCTTTCCTTCATTGGATTTCGACTCCCACTAGCTTAGCCAAAGCTTACCTACCCAACTTCCAATCGGGTTAGGGGGAAATTATGTGTAATGTTGGTAGGGTGTTGATGCCTAAGTTCGCTTCGACTCCCTCTTTATTATGTTACGGTTGTTTTTCCTCCTTGAATTACAACCACCCGCAAGCTTAACCAAGGCTTACCTACCTCATCACTATTGGAGCTAGGGGGAAATTGTGTAAGGTGTGATCGGTCCTATATGAGGCCGCCACGCCTAAGTAAAGAAAATGTATGTATGTTGTGCCCGGGCTTATATCACCCCGGCACTCCCTAAGTAAAGTTTATGTTCTCTAAGAAGAATGGAAATAAGTTTGTGTATGTTAATTAGTGAAGTGTGTTGTTATGTTGTGTGTGCTAACCTTGTGTTTGTGTTCTATTAACGGATGTGTGCCTTTAAGCATGACGTTTGTGTGTAATGTGTGCATGTTTTAAATAAAATCAACCGCATGCTAAGACGACAATTAGTTGTGCGTGGCCCGGTAGCATGCGGGCTGCTCGATTACCATACCAGCAAAGGTGCTGACCCCCTTTGGGGGCCCCCATACTTTTCAGGTACAATGGAGCTGGCAGCCGTTCGAGAGTAGGACGGGGTAGTTAGTTGTATACGGGTAGTGCATTTAAACACTTATGTATTGCAGGAGTAGTAAGACCGAAATTGTTGTCGGCATTAGCTTGTTAATACTCGGTACAGTGGGAATGTAAATGTATAATGTTTGTTGGTAATGGGAAGAGTCTGTAAAGTGTAGTGCTCGGTAATCTTGTCCATCAGACCGGTACGTTGTGTATGTGTTAGCCTTGTTAGCCACGTGGGTGGTTAACGGCGTGTGGCACCCAAGGATTAAGTCATGTGTTGAGTTTTAATTCCGCTGCAACCGTTTGTTAAGGATCGTATTTGTAGTTGGGGTGTTAAAAAGTGGTATCAGAGCGAAGTATCGCTCTGATGACTGAATTACCGAGCTTAGGAAGTACCGAGTTAAGAGTTTAGTACTTTTGAGTTAAGGGTTGAGTGATAGCGTGAGAAATACGCTAGTTAGGAAATACCAGTGTATACTGGATACCTACAATATCCATCCCGCCCTCCACAAACCCTATTTTATAACTCAGAAAGAACGTCAGAGAGATGGAAGTCCTCTCTTACTCGGGAATACCCGATCTGGCTGTTATTAAGTGTCCTTATAAGTACGGAGAACCTGTCAAACGGTAGATTCCGAAGGGTGTGAATCCCGAAGACGGTCTCCATCTGAACAATGTTTGCCACATATAATAGCGAAAAGTGAAGAATCTTATGCATAGAGGAATAGAATTTCCGGCACCCTGGGTCGACATGCGAAGCAGTCGAGGACAACCAGCTTGCAAGCACTAACCGTGCAACAGTGGAGAAGTGAAGTAGTAGAACCCGAGACGAGTGTCTACGGGACTACAAATGTTAACTAATACACCAACGGTATAACAACCGATTAAGGAACGACAACGTAGTACGAGGAGGATACAATACCCAGTAAAAGGGGTCTCCCAGAATGGGAAACACCTTAGTTAATGATCATCATGTGGAGACAGTGAGAAGTACCCAAAAGATTTATTGTTAAGACGGTAAGATCAAGCAAGGGCCAGCAAGGCCACGGATGTTAGAGCGGGTCAAAGCAGTACCGCAACCGATGTGTATTGAACCAGTAGCCCGTCAGCATGGCGCACTTGCCAAGGCAAGTGCTGCTACTACAAGGCTGGCGGCAAATTATGAGCAACTATAAAGTACTTAGTAAAGTACCAAGAAGTAAAGTGAGATCATCATAACTGTGGAAAGGCTTAATAGCCTGACCTCAGTACTTGGAAATACACCAGTCAGCAGGAAGCTAGACTCGGTTAAGGCAAGGAAACGTTGTAAAACCAGAGAATTTTTCTTTCAACTTAAATCCATTTTCAAAACCTTTTCAAAACCAGATTTTCATTCAAACCCATTTTATTTCAATTCTTCTTTTCTTTAAACCAAACCAGAAGACCTACGCGGGCCTCAGTGCCACATGGTAGGTAAGTTATACCCAGTTTACTTTCGAATAACCGGATGGAAACCGGTAAACCCAAGGGTAACGACCCGAGAGAATGGATGGAGTCCATAATAATACAACAGTGGATAGACTTTCCCTTGATTAAGATCGGGAAGCACGGAATGCATATTAACCCAGGATAATATAAGGGAGTTAACAACAGAATACTTCACCTAGGCGTGTGACGGACACTACGAGTGTACCAATTGAATTGTGGGACGACCGCACTCCGGTAGGAGCTTGCGGGCCTGACAAACCTTCTTATAGGTTAATCGGGTAAGTAGCAATGTATCAGTAGGGTACCCCACATATGTATACGAGTGGAGTTTGGAGCACGGGAAGTAGTTGACTCCATACGGTCCGAAGTAAAAGTCAGGCAAGAGCAATGGAGTACCATCGAATGGTTGAAATAAAGGAACCCAGTTAAGTTAAGGAAGACTAACGAATTAGTAAGTTTATTTTAAGGAAATGTTTAAAGGTGAACAAGTGCGAAGTGCACTGGTTAATAAGTAAAGACGTCACACATGTCTTAAGAATCCTGAAGGATGAACATAATAGCTGGAGTAAGTACCCAGCCTACATATGGTGAGGCAAATGCCTACAATGGACATGTTAATGTGCAACGATCG
>CM041779.1:48517352-48544626 GCA_023374045.1 Limonium bicolor | reverse complement strand
AACCTAACCTTTCTTAGAGGAATCAGCACAAATAGGCCGACGAAACACACTAGGAAAAGGTAGGTAGTCATCCAACCAATCCCAGGTTCTTTGTAACTCCCAGGTGTATTCCCTTCTGTGTCAACCCCAGCCAGCTCGTAAGTCTTCATATCCAGCCCCAATAAGTAAGATCCAAATCCTCCTAATCAATTATGAAATCATCAAATCAAAAGCGTCCACCACCTGTATATAAAGTTATAATCCACAACTATTTGAAGAAAGCATACTAGTACATTTTATAAAGAGTCCGGGAGTGCTATTTTTATATAGTTAGTTAGTTGGATGGTTGAACCCAAACCTCCAATAGCTATGCTGTAGCACGCCACAGCAGCTGTCTGAATCATGGTGTTCTCTTGCTTAGTGAACGGGGCTGTGGAGATCCCAAATCTTTCCAACAGTTTAGTCCAACACCGAATCATTACAAAGGCCAAGAGCCCAGCAGACACGTTGAGATTCGGGGTTAGCCCGGTGGTGAGATTGAGCCGCATAGCTATGACGCTGTAAACAACTCCAAGAACAATGCTGGCAATGACTCCTCGCAGAGTGATCTGCTTTGTCCATGGCGGGATGGTCTCAGCTACTGGTATTACCGGTGCCGGAGATGATGACTGATTATTTTCATCATCACGGTCATCTCGCGGATGATGATCTAATTCGAAAGGGTGCTTACCATTACCCACTTGTTGATTATTGATTTCTGTGGTAAGTTCCATTGATCTCCTCCTCCTCCTCCTTTCTAAGCTGTGTGCAGTGCAGGGTTTCTGCAAGCGTGCTATTCCTTCCGCAATGTGCGTAACATCTTCTTGTATATGCTACTCTATTATATAGATACAATACAGATGTGGATGATTGGATCCCTTTTTCAGGCAAGTTGATGCAAAATGCCAAATGGGTACTATCAGTCATACCCAAACAAGGTAAAAAACATACAAGAAAAGGATGCTCTCATCCTGGGCGCAAAACCAAGTTCTATGAGATGCTTTGAGTGGCACATCCACTAGCTATATGATTAGCGCTCGGAAACCATTGAATGTCATTTTCCATCTATACGAGAATCAATTCTTCGAAGAAGAACATGTTAGCATTTTTGCAATATATGTGATCCTCTTTATTTGACTAAAAGACTAACCACACAAACATATCTAGGGATACTTTACTGTGGGTCAAGCAAAGCAGAGCAAATGGACACCTTCAAATCTTTCTTCCTCTCCTTCCTGTCCTGCTTGCGGCACAGGCTTCCGTCTATTCTTCTTCGTTTTCTGTTATGATTAAAAAGAAGAAAGAGAGAGCGGATAATGATGCCAAACAAGAGGAGGAGAACCAAAGTCAATGCGCTACTCCTGTCTAGCTTGCTAACTGATTGAAATTGATTGACCCAACAAACGAAAAAGACAGAAATTTTTTGAAAAATCAGAGGCGTGTGGTAGTAGCGTGGAGAACACAGACACACATATCTCTTCAAAAGAATCAGGACAAAAAAAGGACCAGATTGAAAGATAAGTATCGTCCTCCATTTTGGTGCGAATGAGAATTTTCACAAACTGTTGTGACAGTAATAAGTTGTTTAATTTGTGGTTATTTTGGAGGTATAGATTCCAGAAAACTTTATATTGTCTTCTTCCTTCCCATTTGGCCATATAATTCAATGGTAACTATCACCACCAGTGCGACCAGATACACACAAACCCACCTAAGAAAAAAGAAAATATCTTCCGCTGGTTCCAATTCTTCAGCGTGTCCACACTATTAGGATATCCATTGACTTGACCGTAACACTGCTTGATTAGGGTCTCCATTCTGATTTTTCTGCAGAATAAGCATCGGCTAAGCTTAGTTATAACATTTCTCTACTTTTACTTCTATATCTTTTAAAAGAATCATTAGCTATTAGATAAAACTTTAAAATCATACTAAACAAGATCAATGGAAACCCGTAAAGCTAGTAGTAGATCAGCTGCATTTTATGAGTGAATTAAGTAACGGAGAATCGAGTATCGCCATGTCAGCGGAAGAGATAACAATGGGAAAATAGAAATTAAATTCGTGATGATGAGTAAGAAAATGGGCATTAGAATTGAAAGAAAATCATCATCAACACCTTTTAACTTAGCTTCTTGTTTTTTTTATTGAACTTGCTGCATCCTTACATATTAATCCATCTAAGTAACAAAGTCGAGATTACACGACCTGACTATCTTCAAGGGGATATTTTAACCCTTCCAAACCTTAAACCTTCTAGAGCTATTAAACAGATAGGATACTAACTTCACTAGAAAATTAAAGATAGAGTTATCAAAAGTTGTCCTAACACAATTGAAACAGTAGATAAAGCATAGATTTGCTCCCAAACCGAACCGGAGTAGTCATGGTCCATATCAGTTTATATGTTGTTCAAAAAAAAAACTGATAAAGGTCTTCATGCCGAATATCAATCTCCACCTGTTTGTAACCTTCTTCTATATTGCCCATTTCATCCCAAAAACACATCCTTGAATTTCAGCTTCCAGCATTGAGCACGTTTACTTCATAGGTTTATTGAAAGCCTTCAGCAAAAGACGTTCCCAGTTGCGAACGGTACCAGCCACCATCATATTCTCTCCTCTTCTTTTCTTAGTTCCACAGTCAATTTTAACTAGTTCCTTTGAAGGAGGGGACCAGATGTAATCAACCTGAAAACCATTAATTTGACATCAGAATTTTGCTATAGGCTTCATTAAAAGCAATGTTTGATTCAAGTAAAGCCAGCCAAGTGAGTTGTTGATCATGTCTTGCACTATTTTTTGCAACATAGATGCTCCACATATAGTTGATCACTTTCTCAAATTTTTCCGCCCCCAGCTAGCTGAATCAGAATACAGCCAATCCTGAATGTTGATATCATCTATCTGATGATTATGATCAATATCAATAATCCCATCCCATTTCTTTCAGACCATTATACAGTTCAAGAAAATATTATACATAGTATCAATCTTTCCACAAAGAAAGCATTTAGGAGAAGACCCCACTCTTCTGGCCAAGTTTGCCACGGGACTGTTCAACAACTTCCATTGTAACAGCTTAACTTTTGGACTGCACTTGAGTTTTACAATCTTATTTTTAAACACCGAAGACTTGGAACTACTGGAAGCCTAATCTTGAGTATCAGCTTTGGAGGCTAACAAATAAGTAGTTTTCACAGAGAAGGAGCCATCTTTGGTAAAATGCCGAACCCAAGAATCCTTAATTTTCCCTAAGATCAGAAGGTGTCTTTCTAATTTTTTGCAAATCTATATCCCAGACATTCTGAGTTAGAAGCCCGATATTCCACTGGTTCTCATTCTGGTTCAGAAAGGAATGCACAAAAGCGTTGAGATGATCAAAAGGCTTGGGAGAGAAGAGCTTGAAAGAGGAGAGTGCCAAAAAAGGGTATCCTTGCCATCGCCTAATTTCCTTCTAATACCCTTCTGTAACAGATCCATAGAAGCCAGAATGGAACTCCAAATTGGACTGTCATGATGAAAATTCAGGTTAGGGTAATAAATCCCTTTAAGGGTCTGACCTACTAAAGAAGAATCAGACTGCAGTAGGTACCAGGCTTGTTTAGCCAGAAGTCCTCTGTTAAAAACCCGCAGCAGACTTAAAGCCCATACCACCATCTTTAACTGTTTACAAACATTGCTTCACTTGACCCAATATGAAGACTCTTTTTTTTTAATAGCTCCTCCCCACCAAAAGGCAGCTAAAATAGAGTTAATCTGGTTAGGGACATTCTTTGGAAGAAGGAATATAGACATGGAGTAAGTAGGCATTGATTGTAACACATTAGACACTAGGACAGTCCTGGCTGCTTGGGACATTGGCTTCCCCCAACTGGCTACTTTCTTTTTAATCATCTCCACTATATAGCTGAAAAACTATGAGTTGTTTCTTCCCATGGCCATAGGGAGCCCTAAATTTTTGTTGAAACCTTTAGTTTCAGGATACCCCAGAGTATTACAGATAGAAGTTTTGACTGGCTCATTAAGCTTCTTGTTGAAAACCACGTCAGATTTTTCGGCATTTATTCTGTGGCCAGACGACACGAGAAAGGAAGAGATTGAATTTTTTAGAAAGATTGTGTTTTCAATGGAGGCTTCACAACAAAAAAAGGATATCATCTGCAAATGCCAGATGAGAAATCCTAGGACCCGAACTAGAAAGCTTAATACCCTTATCCAGACCCTTATCCTCAGCCTGAGACAGAGCACTTGATAAAGATTCCTAAGACAAAATGAATACAAAAGGAGAAAGAGGGTCCCCTTGTCTAATACCTCTTGTAGGTTTGAAGGACTGCCCCGCAACTCCATTAATAAAACTGCACACTTTGTCGATGTAACACAATTCATTACAAGTTTGGACCAATTTTGAGGAAAGCCCATAGCTTCTATTATGCTTTTGAGGAAACTCCACTCAAGCCTATCGTATGCCTTACTGACATCAACTCTAAAAGCAAAATTTTCTTTCTTCTTTGCTTGACTTCTAGATAGACAATGCATGACTTCTCAAGCAACAATGATATTATCAGTAATGTTTCTTCCTTAAACAAAACCAGATTGTATGGGAGAGTTAACAGAAGGGAGAATTCCTTGGATTCTAATAGCTAGAATTTTAGCAGCTATTTTGTAGATGTAGTTGCAGAGAGCAATAGGCCTAAAGTAACTAACTGAAACTGCACCAGTGACTTTAGGGATCATAGTAATGAAAAAATGACTCAAAGACATGGATATCAGGTTACCTTGAAGAATAGAGAGCACCTCCTTAATGACATGGGAACCCACCACCTTCCAATAAGTCTTGAAAAACTTCCCATTGAGGCCATCTGGACCTGGGGATTTATCACTCCCCAACTGATTCAAAGCTTCAAGAACTTCCAAACTAGTATAAGGACAATTGAGCATGTTGATCTGAGGCTGATTTAATCTGCTTCTCACTGGTTCAGGGAAAACTTGATCAATCTTAGGACTGACACTAGAGAACATGTTGCCAAAGTAAGATCTGGTAATCTTTTCCAACTCCCCCACCCATAACATATCTATTCTTCAGTACCGTCACCGACATCGGTGAGAAGCAATTGAAGCCCCGCCGTGCGACACCGGTGGGATTGGCTCCACTTTTCCCCACAACGATAACATAGCCCCAATGAACGACGATGATTCATCTCCGCCTCAGAAATTCTCCTCACAAAAGAATGACCAGTGGAGGCGGTACCCGACGACGATTTCCCAGCATCAACACCAGCCTGCGCGCCAGAGGAAGGAGTGTTGGTGATGTCGCGGAACGGCCTGGAAGAGGAACTCCCCACAGTGCGCGACGATGAATCAGCACCAGCTCTGGGAAAAGTAATCCCAACAGAGCGATTTCCCCCAGATTTAGAACGCTCCTTCCCAAAAGGTAAGCTAGGGTTGCGAATGGCCCCTTCTGTCAACCAGTTGTTCTTATCTTCAATTTTCTGAGAAACCTTCATCAACTCCTCCAAATCCGCCGTCTCGTACAATTCCAATTCTCCCCTAATCGAATCTTTGAGGCCATTACGGAAAATGCTCTGAAGCACCTCATCAGGAACATCCGTGAGATGTGCCGAGAAAAATTCAAAACGACTCCGGTAGTCGTCCACCGTGGAATCTTGCCGAAGGGAACACAAAATGTCCAAGCGCTTCTTGCTTAATGAAGAACCGAAGCGCTCCAGTAATTTCGACTTGAAAACAGGCCAAGAAGGAAGACCGACGTAATTTTCCATCCATTGAAACCAATAGAGTGCTGCCTCTTCCATACAGACACTAGCGGACCTCACGCGATCAGCCTCGCCAATATTACTGAGAGAGAAATACCTCTCGGCCTTATGGATCCAGCCTTGAGGATCATCGCCAGTGAAAATCGGCAACTCAATCTTCCGAATCTTGATCTCCTTGCGATCCAGGGCCTCACCATCCTCCCCCTATCGATGAGAAGAATGATCCCCAATCACACGCTGAGCCGACGCCGGCCAGCCCAGCCACCACCTCATTCAACTGGTTCTTGACCGCCGACAACTCCGAGTCAAAAGAGACCATGGTCGATCGCGTAACCACCATTCACTGCCCGTTCCCCCGCCCAGACTTGGGCTTTGATACCTATGATAGACAAAAGCCTATCTGGTCCACTACCTAACGAGTAAGGTCCAAAACAAATCTCTATATTCCCGATAAAACCCCACTGAATAACCCAAACTGTCTATAAGTACCCCCATCCTCAATACATGACAGCAGTTTATTGGAATAGAAATAACTGAACAGGAAATAACAAACAGAACAAAACACGTGCGAAACAACTAGCGCTTCCTGGAATACTTCAGCCCCCACATCCTATCATTATTACTGTCCAGCAGGCCAAAAATCTAGTTTTTCCTCCTTCTAGATGAAGCTCAAGAGTGAAAATACTCCATATTCTTGTCACCCTCTTTAACCCACTTATCTTTTTCCCTTTGCTTCCACCATAGCTCCTCTTTGAAAAGAAGTAATTCAATCTCCATCAAAGTTTTTTTCGTATTCGTAGCATTACCCATAGAAGAGGGACCAACATTAAGTCTGATAAGTGCAAAATACATCTACTTTTAAGGCTTTAATTCTTCATATTTTCATAACAATTCATGTCATATTTCTCACTTATCATATGTTTTTCTATAATTTATTTTTGGGAAAATTCACAAGATACCACTGTTTAAGTTTCTAATTTATAAAATACCACTGTTTTTTTCGTAATTCGGCTTTAAACATGCTTAAACGTTGTCCAAAATTGATGAAACTTTACATGTATGATGCTAAAGTGTTATATTTTGATCCAATATCAAATTTGATATTTTTTAAGCTCATATGTGACATGTGGGACCCAATGAACATGTGACATTTTCATTGGGTCCCACATGTCACATATGAGCTTAAAAAACTTCAAATTCGATATTGGACCAAAATATAACACTTTAGCGTCGTCCATGTAAAGTTTCATCAATTTTGGACAACGTTTAAACATGTTTAAAGCTGAATTACGAAAAAAACAGTGGTATTTTGTGAATTAGAAACTTAAACAGTGGTATCTTGTGAATTTTCCCTTTATTTTTTGATGTGAACTGATACATTTTATGTGTCAAATGCAGTTAAAAGTTATGGGATTACATTCTTCACTTCACTAGCTTCACAACGCCACAAACGGGGAGCAAAACATAGTCCAAACGAAGAATCTAGGCCTCGTTGAAGTTGCTTCCGCCCATTTTATGTACTGGTCCAGATTTGTGTCCGGATTTGTAAACACGGACCAGTGACAGACGACATTTCCTGCCCAATTTCAGACATGGTCCAAGTTTATGTACTTGTTTAAAAACTCAGACCAGCCTTTCCGTGAAACTTACTAGGCAATTTTAGACATGGTTTGGGTTTGTATACTTGTTTACAAACCCGGACCAATACCAACGACGGTTCCAAGCTACGTTTTATCAAGATCTTTAGAAGATAAAAATATTTTATCAACTGATAAACACCGTAGCTGCTATATATTCACCCATCCAGAGCCATATTGAACACATCCCACTCCCAGGAGGGGCTTTATGCCTCTATTACATCCATACCACTAGACCACTCCACTACCATAATTTTTCCCAGCCATTCATTATCATCACCATCATCAACCCATCACCATATCCACCACATTACTTCATCCACCGCACACCACCATTCATGTACACCAGACCACCTCCATACACACCACCACACCACCACATATCCATAACCAACCATTGTTGCACCGACGTGAAGACGAAGTCGGAGCAGAGAGCTTGAGTCAAACTTGTTAACTGGAGTTTTCTCTGCCCTATCTCTTAATTTGTTTAATGTCATTCTTTGTTAATTTTGTATCCTCATAATCTCTTCATCTCATATCCCTAATGTGTCATCATATGTTAGAAGATGACACAACTGCTCTACTATAAGGCGGGACACCTACAACAGATCGATGATGAATTTGGACTCGACCCGATCTCGATAATCCACTCTATAATCATAATGTGCAACCCTAAAATTATGTTTTTTTAACTATTATTCAAAAAAAATTATACCTTATGCGTTGACTGAATATATAAAATTTTGATATCTTTGACAACTTTACATTATTATTAGTTTATTTAATAATATCACAAAACATAAAAACATTCATCAATAAATATGTAGCATAATTGATAACTAAGATGTTTTAAATAAAATATACCTACCCATTAATTTGTGAATTGCTTAAAAATGACACATATCAATAATCACATAAAATTATTATTCTTCTCTTAAATACGATTTATATTTGGGTACAAAAAACAACGGCTACATTATCAATTTTGGTCACATATATTTATAATTAATTATTTATTATGATTTGATTTGTTGAAACCAATTCTATAAAAAATATAATAAATTATATCTTTGGTAAAAGTTTGATACAAAAATAAATATCACATTTTTACTCTCGAAACAATTGAGTTGGCTAATAACATAAACTATAAATATAGTAGAAATTTTGACATATTCACAATGCATAATTAACTTTAAAAATCTTCTTACTAAGTTGAATAAATCAAAATAACTGTATAAAATACTAACTACTATCAAACAATATTCTTACAAAGGACAGGGTCAACGTGGCCGCCACCTCCGAACAACAATTTTCAAAACAACCACAAATATACCAGCACAAAACAACCAACAGTTTATACTGCAAAGAGAATGAATACCGTAAACAGAGGCGGGACTAGAAAACTGTAATTAGGGGTGTGAATATTTTAATTATATTAATTAATATTTAAATATTAATTTTTAATAAATTAATTTGAATTTCAATAGTTATAATTATATTTTAAAAATGATATTATATATTAATTTTGACACAAAATTAAAATAAAATTGAAATATATAGATTAATATAAAGAAAGATTATTTTCCCTTTTTTATTTTTAGTTTTTTTATAAAGATAGGTATACTAAATTATCAATTAATGAAAATAATATAGAACAATAGTTTTAAACTAGTAGTGTTTTTCAAAAAACTTATACCAAAAATTATTTTAAGTAATTCTAATATTTTTTAATTTATAGAATGTGTAATAAAAAACAAAAAAAAATATTTGTATTATGAATAGAAGGGTACATGATTACTAAGAATGACATAATAATACGTTTAACTTTTGTGAATATTACTAAAATAAGGTATAAATCTGAATATTTAATTATATCTACATATAGTAATATATAGATATAATTAAAACTATTACTATATATCAATAAAATATTCTACAAGGAAAAGAGCAAACTAATAAAAATTACGATGTAAACTTTCAATTATGAATAAGTACAAAATATTTGTAGTATATTTCAGAAATATCAATTATCAGTATTCAACTTGTTAAGTAATGATTAATTACAAAATTATTTGTGCAAACTATTATGGTTTGTCACTATATCAAAGTTATTATATATTTTATACCGTGCTTAATAATTAAAGAATAATTTTATATCGTAATATACTTTATTTTTCATTTCTTGGATATATATATATTCGCTTACAGTCAATTATTTTATTATTAGAAAGAATTGCTTTTTCATTCAATGATATTATTTATTCCATTAAAAGTTAAATAATCTTAACTATTAATACATTTGAAATTTTATATTAAATACTAATATATAATCCATAAAATTTTATCTATATATATAACATCTAATATATTTGCTCTAAATAACATGGTTTATTTCTTTATTTTTTCAAATATATGTAAAAAATTTATTTATAAATTAATATGTATATATATTAATTGTAACTAAAATATTTAAAAAGAATAATAATAATTAAATGATATAACTGAAACAACCACCGAACATTAGTTTTCAAAATTGTCAGACGAAACCGCCGCCTGCCGAAGACTGTGGCTCGGGTGCTGCAAGGCAGTTGATGCAGCACTGTTGCCGAGGGGGTTACACAAAGGACGCGACACGCACTTATACTTTTTTTTTTTGGCATTCGCGGACGGCAATTACACAATGTTATATGTATATATATTTTTTTGAAATAAATACAATGTTATATGCATATGTAGTTATATCATCTCTTCTTATTGTATGACATAATTAATGTTTATTATTTTATTAATGAAAGTAACTAATTGTAAACAAAATTTTAGTACTTCCTTGTCTCAAATTTACTCATGTGGTTTGGATGATCATGATAAACTCTACTGTTACAGGATGTATGAGCAATTTGTTTTAGATGTTATATCCCTTTGACGAGTTTGAGATGTTTCTTCCTTTGCATCTTCTTTGGTTTTTCTTCCTTTTTGATTCCAGTGAAGACTCATCAACAAATCTGAGACATGATGGATTCTAATGGTTTTCTCTGGACATCAGTTGCATCAACACCAGTGGGTTTGATCTTCTCCGATAGTTAAGCTTATCCACTTGTACAAGAAAAGTGTGTGATCTATTGAGGTAGTTGTGCAAAACAGTTAGTTGTGTAAAACAGTTGTAATGATCAATGGTAGTTGTGTAAAATAGTGGTAGTTTGGATGAAATTTTCAGTGGGTTGTATGACACAATTTGTGGAAAATAATAATAATATATAATATTTGAATCATCTTTTTGTAATTTTTATGTTTATTAAGACTTTAATTGATCAATTAATGAAATTATTAATATTATGAACAATGCAGAATTTTTGTTTAAAAGCTGAAAGATCAAATAGGGCATTACTTTTTGCACCAAATGTTGTGTATGTACTCAAATGGTGCATGTCTAAAAAGTCGCTCTAATTGTTGTATGCAAATAGTGCAATACTATCAAATGCCCTATTTGTGTTGTTTACAGTTTACCCAATACGCATTGTCCCAGCTTTGCTATAGATCAAAAGGGGCAACATAATTAACTTGCACCAATAGAGTGGTGTCATTTAGTGCAACCGAATTAATACCCTATTTCTAAAACATCTAACAGTGCAATATATAGTTTATGCACTATTAGTATGCCTCAAATGGTGCATTTTTAACATTCGCTCTATTTGTGTTGTTTCTTAAGGAACCGCTGGCTTGGATTCTGCTATTAATCAATTGGGGCAACATTATGATCTTGCACTAATAGAGTAAGATTATTTAGTGCAAGTAAAACTGGCTCTGTTTGTAGTTGATCAATTGGTACAACTTTTATTGCACGAATAGTTCATGTCAATTAGGGCAAAATAAAAAGTTGCACCAAATTGATAATTGGTGCGAATCAACTAGTGCAACCTTGGGGCAAGATTAATTTTGCTCTAATTACTCTATTAGAGCAATAATATGATCTATTAGTGCAACTTTTGTTGCCCCATTTGAACTCTTATGTTGTAGTGTATATTAATATATAAGAAACGTTATAATTATTCCAATATCTTTATCTCATTTTATAATGAATTTTGAAAAATCTAAAGTTATTTAAGTATATAAAATTTGGAGTTTAAAGAACAAAAATACTTAAAATTATAAATATGAGTTATGAATGTTTTCTAAAAGTAATTCTGATATAAATAGATAAACTCTGTATTATTTTGAACTTTCTTGACCTTAGTATAAAAATTACCTAACTACTGAAAAAATACAAAGTTATGAAATGTCACCAGAATTTTTGCCCAAAACTCATGAAATGACATTCTTAGGTGGTTTTAGGGGTGGGTTTGTGGTGTATGGTAATCTTTTTTAACTTTTTCTATACTTTATAATGTCGCAAATGACTCGATAATATGTCTACAACATTTTCTTAGCTTTTCTAGGGTGGTTTTGTGGTATAGGGTAATCTTTGTTTAGTCATTATATTCTTTATAATGCCGACACTGACTCGGTAGTTTTTTAGGGTTTGTTGGTTTAGGGATTAGGGTCCCTTCACTACAAACCCTAAAAATGTCTTCGACGTTTTTATATTTTCTAGGGTGGTTTTTATAGTGGGTTTGTGGTGTAGGGTAATCTTTTTTAACATTTTCTATACTTTTTAAAGTCACAACTGACTCGGCAATAAGCCTTCGACGTTTTAATATTTCATGGGGTGGTTTTTTGGGGTGGGTTTGTGGTGTAGGGTAATCTTTTTTAAACTATTTCTATACTTTATAATATCGCAACTGACTTGACAATAAGTCTTTAACGTTTTTTTAGCTTTTCTAGGGTGGTTTTGTGGTGTAGGGTAATCTTTTTTTATTCATTCTACTCTTTATAATGCCGATATGACTCAACAGTTTTTTAGGATTTGTGGTTTAAGGATTAGGGTCTACGACCCTAATCTCTTCACTACAAACCCTAAAAATATCTTCGACGTTTTAATATTTTCTAGGGTGGTTTTTGGGGTGGGTTTGTGGTGTAGAGTAATTTTTTTAACTATTTCTACACTTGTTAAAGTCACAACTGACTCGGCAATAACCCTTCGATGTTTTAATATTTACCATGGTGATTTTTGGGGTGGTTTGTGGTGTAGGGTAATCTTTTTTTTAACTCTTTCTACCCTTTATAATGTCGCAACTGACTCGGCAATAAGTCTTTAACGTTTTTTTTATTTTCTAGGGTGGTTTTGTGGTGTAGGGTAATCTTTTTTTATTCATTCTATTCTTTATAATGCCGACACTAACTCGACAATTTTTTAGGGTTTGAAGTTTAGAGATTAGGGTCGTTAGACCCTAATCCCTTCACTACAAACCCTAAAAATGCCTTCGACGTTATAATATTTTCAAGGGTGGATTTTGGGGTGGGTTTGTGGTGTAGAGTAATTTTTTAAAACATTTTTTATACTTGTTAAAGTCATAGCTGAATCGGCAATAAGCCTTCGACGTTTTAATATTTACTAAGGTGATTTTTGGGGTGGGTTTGTGGTGTAGGGTAATCTTTTTTTAACTCTTTCTACACTTTATAATGTCGCAACTGGCTCGACAATAAGTTTTCAACGTTTTTTTTAGCCTTTTAGGGTAGGTTTGTGGTGTAGGGTAATCTTTTTTTATTCATTCTATTCTTTATAATGCCGACACTAACTCGACAATTTTTTAGGGTTTGAAGTTTAGAGATTAGGGTCGGTAGACCCTAATCCCTTCACTACAAACCCTAAAAATGTCTTCGACGTTATAATATTTTCAAGGGTGGATTTTGGGGTGGGTTTGTGGTGTACGTAGAGTAATCTTTTTTTTTATTCATTCTATTCTTTATAATGTTCACACTGACTCGACAGGTTTTAGGGTTTGTGGTTTAGGGATTAGGGTCTAACGACCCTAATTCCTTCACTATAAACCCTAAAAATGTCTTCGACGTTTTAATATTTGCTAGGGTAGATTTTAGGGTGGGTATGCGGTGTAGGGTCATCTTTTTAAACTTTTTTTATCCTTTATAAAGTCGCAACTAACTCGGCAATAAACCTTCGACGTTTTAATATTTCCTAGGGTGGTTTTTGGGGTGGGTTTGTGGTGTGAGGTAATCTTTTTTTTTATTCATTCTATTCTTTATAATGTCCACACTGACTCGGCAGGTTTTAGGGTCGACCCTAATCCCTTCACTATAAACTCTAAAAATTCCTTCGACGTTTTAATATTTTCTAGGGTGGATTTTGGGGTGGGTTTGTGGTGTAGAGTAATCTTTTTTAACTAAGGCTATACTTTATAATGTTGCAACTGACACGGCAATAAGCCTTCGGCGTTTTAAGATTTCTTATGGTGGTTTTTGAGGTGGGTTTATGGTGTAGGGTAATCTTTTTTCACTCATTCTATTCTTTTAAATGTCGACACTGACTCGACAGGTTTTTAGGATTTGTAGTGAAGGGATTAGGGTCGTTATTTATTAGTTTCAGAATTATATGTCATTCATACGGCAATAAAGATGCCATAAGTTTACATAATACTAGCCTTGATTTCATATCATTAATATGAAAAACTACTCAATTCATTTTTAAGTTTCCAAATAATAGGTTAAATTACGATTGACATGTTAACCGTTTACGAATGACAAGTTAACCATTTATGATTGACAGGTTAACCATTTACATGCGACAGGTTAACCATTTACATGCGACAGATTAACCATTTATGATTTACAGGTTAACCATTTACATGCGACAGGTTAACCATTTACATGTGATAGGTTAACCATTTATGATTGACAGATTAATCATTTACATGCGACAGGTTAACCATTTATATGCGTCAGGTTAACCATTTAGGATTGACAGGTCAACCATTTACATGCGACAGGTTAACCATTTACATGCGACAGGTTAACCATTTATATTAATATATAACCTGTCGACACATCACTGGAATAAAAACAAGAAGATAAAAAAAACTCATCGTTTAATTAATTGCAGTACTCTGCACATTTGAGTCGCAACATTTAAGTCGCACCCCTGCCGAATACTAGTTTTCAAAACAATCACAAAACAACCAAAACAACCAAAACAAAATAACCAACAAAACACTACAAAACAATCGACAAAAACAAAAAGACAACCAAAAAAACCACGCGAACGGTGTCATAGGTCAAAGATTGGAAGTGCGCGCCAGTGGTTTCAGCGGGCAGGTTCAAGTTGTCCTGAACCGAACTATGTGCTACATACTTGTCGAAAAAAAGAAAAACTACGTGCTACACACCCCCGGGCCCCCTCCCAAAGACAATATGACCCACGGTTTTGGGTTGACGGTTGACCGTCACCACCCACAGACACGAGATACATCACCACCCGACCACAGAAAAACAGCACAGTTTTACATATATACATACAACATCAAGAAGATATCAGATCCACTCAAACACAAAACTTTTCAAGACAACCATGTGTAGAATCACTACTACTGACCTTTACGATGACAGGAGGCCGCTCGGTGGCCATCGTCGCCTCAACATCAAAGCTTTCTACCTCAAGCTGGATCTCCTCTCTCCATCTGATCATACCACTCATCAACAACAACAACAGCTCCTCCAAGATTCCCACATTCTCCTCTACGTCCCTCGCGCCAACAGCAACAACCACTGCAGCCACCATCTGCATCTAGACCATGAGGACGACAAAAAGTCAAATATTTTACTCAATTCTCCCGGATACTTCACGCTCCACCAATTTACCCCACAAATCAGCGGAAGCACCTATCACAGCGGTAATTGTATGCTATTCGGAACCCTGGATAAGTTCCAGGTCGAGGAAGGTGCGATGTTCTCCATTTATCTGAACGGGGAGAAGCTTCTGAAGGGGATTTTCAAGAGAGCGACAGGCGAAAACTTAGGGTGGACACTGGATTCAACCTGCTGCTCGCTAGAAGGTCACAGCGTCGAATTGTCTCAGGCGGAGGTTTCTGTAGTGCCGGATGACAGTGCTCTAAGACTAGCATTGTCGACAATGACCATGCGGCATAATAAAGTGAACAGAAATCGAAATCGGAAACGAAATCAAAATCAAAATCAAAGGCGGCGACTCCTTTATCCATCTAAGGAATTTCAGGAGTTGGAACAGATCCCGGAGGAAGGAGAGGCGGAATGTGAATGTGGCAGTTCGGGAGCCGCAAATGCTGATGTTGAGCATCTCTGTCCGCCGGAGGAGTTGGAGTTGGAAGCAGAAATGCAAGGACTAAGTTGGGCCGTTGATTTAGGGATATGGGCCGTGGGCTTGAGCCTTGGGTATTTGGTCTCTAGAGCTTCTGCCAGAAGACTACGGCGTATTTTCTAATTTTACTTACCGGTAGAGAAGATGATAGCAATGTTTTTAGGATGCGTAGGATCGTAAGTCATCCCTAAAATCAGATCGTGGGATTCTTCGATCCTACAAAAAGTAAGTAAATATTATTTAAAATTATACGTATATTATAAACCACTTCTATTTAAAGCATAAAGTTTAATTTGAGTAAGAATATATAGTATTATTGAATTAAAAAATAAAACTTAAGACCAATAATAATGATAAGTAAACCATATGAATTCTCATAATATTGTCCATAAAAAAAGATAAATTTAATAAGATAGGTTAAACATAAATCAAATCCATAAACTGTATAATTTTTATGTGCGTTTTTATTTCTTTCATCACCCTCCCAACAAACATTATGAGCTACAAGTTATTTATTAACATTGGTTTTCCAATTCATCCTCATTCGAAAGAGTAAGTAAGCAATGGAACACAAAGCCAAATTGAATTCTAACAGCTTATTGTTTCAATTATAAATCAAGAAGAAAAAGATAAACTGTAAACAAAGTTGGGATCGATGGGATCGTAGAATCGTACTATGTATCTAGAGTGTAGTATCGTAGGATTGAGCAATTGAATCGTGATCCTTTGACGATCCTACATGGCACCGATCATACCTGCTATCCGGGTCGTAACCATAAATTTGGATCGTAAAATCGTGGGATCGAATCGCGATTCTATGAACATTGATGATTATTGTGATTGTAGATAGTTTTTCAGTTTCTACATATATGATGATTACTCCGGCTCGGTGGATGTACATGATTCTTGGTCTTTTTTATAGCTTATGGATTAAAGAATGTATTTATTGTCTGGGGTATTCTATTGACATTTTACGATTATGTAGTATTTTAGGACTACATCAAAAACGACATATAAACAGTTTTTTTAATGATGAGGCTGAGCCAATTGTATTAATTATCGATCGATCATTGCCAATGGTTTGTAAGAAAACAAGAAAATTAGAGTTCGAATTTCAAAATGTGAACAGCAATAGGTAACAAACTATTGGCAGAATTAGCTTCTCTAAACAAATAAGAGTTGGGGAGAAAGAAAAAAAAGATGATTCCTTGCGGTTGGGGATTTCAGCCATGATTTCGGTGCGACCTTCCTTACCGTTAGTAAGGCAGTCCAAAGATACAAAGGTTTTACCCCCACAATTTAAATTTTTGCCAAATGAATCTTCAGCTACTAAACAGATGCCCTTGATACAGCATTCCCTTCCTCGGTTGATCAAGCTTTTGAGCTCTGGTGCGCCGTGGAGATTCCTTCTCTTCTTCTCAGGAAATCAAGGGCTTTCACTTTCATTCATAACATCTGGAGGATTTGGTGGATAAGGAATGAAAACAAATTTCAGAACAAGGCCCTAGATTGGCAGCAGTGCTCTCTTGCGGTCAAAAGACAGGTGTGGGAATGGGAAATGAAGAAACTGCTCCCTGTATCAGCATCTATGGAAGTAATATGCAACATGAAGGGCATCCTCAGCATTTTGCATCTTTAGAGGCAGCCGGGACCTCTGTCTGAGTTTTCTTGAAGTCTTAAAAAAAAATTCCTCCCCGCTAGTTTTTTTTGCTATACTTTGTCTTTGTTTTTGTACTTTGTTTTTGTACCAAAACTGGTTACGTTAGTCTGGTTTTTCACCAGCAATTATAAAAAAAGACACACACACAAAATTTGGTGGTAGAGCGACGATTTGATACAGTTATAGCCTCCTCAACTCAAAGTCGGCTTCTGTTCTGTTATAAAAAAAAACTCAAATTTGACGAAACCAGAAATATAAAGAATTTGAAGGATATATATGTTAAATTGTATGTCCTGGGCGTATTTCAAGTAGTGATAAAGAATTTGCAGTATCAAATCTTGTTAATCGACATATTGTATTATTATTATTTTTAGGGGAAAAGTCGACATATTGTAAGTTGTATGGTATATTTCTATATAGCTAGGGTATCTAAAAAAACTCCAATAGATATGTTAGATGGAGCGATGGGGGGTAAGCAATCTGCATATGTAAGTTTTGTGCAGAAGGTCAGAGTCTCAGAGATGTATTTTTGTTGAAATAGAGAGGTGAGGTTAACTACAGTACCTAGTAGAAAGTAGTTTAGTTTAAAGGACACAAATATTTCACACAAAGAGAGAAGAGAGATTACCCAACCTGGTGGAGGAATGAAGTGGCATGAAAGACGGGTGGTGGGGGAAAGGAGTTTACACTCCGATTACCCAGCCTGGTGGTGGAATGAAGTGGCGTGAAGGACGGGTGGTGAGGGAAAGGAGTTTTGTAACAGCCCAGTAATCAACCCACTTGTGAGATATTGTCCGCTTTGGGCCGCAGCCCGCACGGTTTTGCTTCCGGGGTACCATCCCCAAAAGGCCTCTCACAAGGCAAGAGTATCCCCACACCTATAAGGTGTGGTTCGTGCGCTCTCCCGATCGATGTGGGAGGTGACCCCTACACTGGGTATCACACTCTACCCCCTTGGGAGCCCAGCGTCCCCGCTGGCACACCGACCTGGGCCTGGCTCTGATACCATCTGTAACAGCCCAGTAATCAACCCACTTGTGAGATATTGTCCGCTTTGGGCCGCAGCCCGCACGGTTTTGCTTCCAGGGTACCATCCCCAAAAGGCCTCTCACAAGGCAAGAGTATCCCCACACCTATAAGGTGTGGTTCGTGCGCTCTCCCGATCGATGTGGGAGGTGACCCCTACACTGGGTATCACAAGTTTACTCTTCGATTACCCAGCCTGGTGGAGGAATGGAGTGGCGTGTAGGACGGTCCCAAGGTGAGCATGTCCGTCATATCATCAAAGATACAAGGGAAAGGTTGTAAGAAGTTTCCGATGGATGCTCGAGGGTCACCTCCAAGGAGAGGTCAAGAAAGGTTCCTAAGACAAGATCTCTAGGCTTTAGTAAGATGTCCCGTGTAATGTCTGTGTATGGTAGGACTAGAAAGGTATGTAAGAGTTGAGTCGGTGTTGTTTGATTTGCCCTTGCGGCACCCTAGGCTATGTGCCTATAATTATCAAAAAAAAGAATAGATATGGACTTGAATATTAGAAGCAAATGAAACGTGGGGTACCACACATAAAAAATTTTGAACACATAAATAAAAATCCATGCACGGTCTTAACAACTGGAGCACCGAGTGCGTTTGAACATTTTCCTTCAGTTAAGCAAAAGTGTCATCGGTGATTTTTTTTTTTTTTTTTTTTTTGAAAGTAGTCATCGGTGATTTGAATGAAGTTTTCACGGAACCACATTTATAATTAATGTACTCTACAGTGACAATCAGTATATGAAACCTTGCTTCATACGAACCATAAGAGAAATTCATTTGTTTATATGAAACGAAGTTATTTATCACGGTGAGATAAAAAAACAACTTAAAAAATGTTCATGTGTAGATTGCAGAATGTGAAGAATGAAGTTCGGTTATGTGAACCAAAATGAAAAAGAAACAAAAAGAGAGAAAGGAACTTATGCTCATGTATAGAGGAAGTGAATATAATTTTTGTTGAATTCGTATGCACATCCTTCCGATTCCACTACAACAATGTGGATTTTTGGGGGCAAATTGTATATTATCGATGGAGGCAATATAAATGTTGCCCTTATATAGATAATCTTTGACCACAACAAGTCGATAAGTCATTGGGGCAATTACTATTAGCCGCTTCATTGATCAAAAATACATATGATCAACCGGGGAACAACTATGTCACCATCATTGACTTTACAATAAGAATTTAACATGACACCTTAGCTTTGCTCGCTGGCCAAAGGGGTTTCGTATGGGTTGGGTTGTGAATGGTAGTATTGTGGATGGATTGTTAGGCAGGTGAGTGGGTGTGGTTTTGTCGTCCAGCAAAGACTTGGAGTCTATTTAGCTAATTACTAGTTTAATAAATGTACAAAGATGTATACAAAAGGTATTCATGCAGTAAATTGGGGTTTTGTGGTTTTGATTGGTAAATGGAAATGAAATAAATGAATAAAACTAAATTTACTAACTAAGATAGGTGTACCTTGAGATGATTCTAATCATCTAAATTCACGCAAACATGCCCTTAATCCCACTTCACTCTAGTTGTCTATTAGAACTAATATAATGACTTTCTAAATCATTAATAAATAAATATTACATAGCTAATTGCACCCCTTAATTTGATTTGGGTTCAACTCACTAAGTAGCATTACTCACAAGTTCTTAATAATAACAGTAGAATTCACCAACTAATCTATAAGGCAAAATTTTGGGTTTCTCTCTTTTGGTCAAAATTCCTATCTCAAAACCACATATTGCTATGAACCACCTTATATGCCATAGGATAGGAGATCAAGCTAGAGCATTCAATGAACTTTAGAGAGATTAAAAAAACTATATTAAGTGAAATACGGTATTACAAGCATAGTTTAAGGATTTAGAGTTAAACACTTATGCCAAATTACAAAATGAGATTACTCAAGCATTAAAGAGTGAAAGAGAACAAAAGGATGAGAAATAGCCATAGATGAGGTGAAGAAGCTTCAATCGAGGTGGGATTCTTATTCTTCTTCCTCTCCCGCTTTTCTTTCTTTCTTTCCTATGCTCCTGTTCTCCTCGCGTGCCCAGCGAAATCTAATTTCTCTTTCTGCTTCTTTCTCTTTTATTCTCCGCATTTCTACTGCTTTGTTTGTCTAGTCCGGGTCTGCGTTTGGATATGTATAGCCGGACCAAACAGATGTGGTGAATTCTCAGCTCTCCATTTGGTGTGTCCGAACTTGTATTCCTGAACAAATCTAAAAGTGGTTTGGGTCTATATACCCGAATAGATACCGGACCATGCTCTAAAATAGGCAATAGCTCGCTCTTTAAATTGGTTCAAGTTTATTTACCTGGACACGACATAACCCAAAAACTGGTAGAAGCATCATCTTGGATTTGATACGGGTCTGTTCACCTGGATGTGACTCAAAAGTCACCCAAATCTTGTTTTCATTCTAGCTTCTACATTTAAGATCTGAATTCATATTTGTTTATTCTCAAATGCTCATCTCTTTGTCTACTTTGCTCCTAGATAAGTTATCCTTTTTAAATAAAAATGTGTAAAAATACTAATAAAGCACAAAACTTAAGGAAAACTAGCTAAAATGAAGAAATAAGCATGATAAACATTGATAAAGCACATAAAATAAACCCTTAAAACATGTTCATTTATACACATATCAAACTCCCCCTACTTACTTTTGTTTGTACTTAAGCAAAACCATGAACCCAATCAAGTAGGCAATGCTCAAAGCTAACAAATAATGTATGAAGTGTAGTATAAGAGAAGAAATAAAAAAGTGACTAAAACTTTTGAGGAGTGTGAACCATCACCTACTAGTGGCATGGGTGTGCTTAGGGAAAAATAAAATATAGAATTTTGGTGTATGATCTAGAGTGCTTCAAAGCTTAGAAGATTAGGTAACTTGGAGATCATTCACCACGATTAACTTCTCTCAAGAATGGGCATTGAGGAGAAAACAAAAGGAAAAATAAATTTATGTTTTTATTTCCCTTTTGCTCAAGTGATGATAAGATACATTTTCCCTTTTCATTGAAAAACACTTAACTCCAATTGTTGGTTACCAATGGTATCTCTCAAGTTCCTTAAAAATTTTCACAATGAAGCACCCTTTAGCAAACTGGGTTGCTATTCGCAGTACAAAATTACTAATCACCGCAGTACAAAATTTTTTTAATTCATACTGACGTTGTACACATGTAATGATGTCGTGTTGTAACTTTTTTTTTAAAAAAAATAATTTCTTTAGCGTAAACAGTAAAAAACACTCTGATTGTTACAAAACATTATAAACCTGTATTAATTGCGTCAATATGATTTTAATTGTGAATCCACGTAATTTGGACAACATTTTACGTTATTTTTGACTAAATTACAAACATTGGTACATATTCAGAATGCCGTACTCAATTCATAGTTAAAAACGCCAATTTCGGGTGAAAAATGCTCTAATTGTAATAAAAGACGTTAAACCCTTTTTAATCGCATTTAAACGTTATAATTGTGACTCCACATAAGTTAATGACATTTTATGTTGTGTTTGACTAAATTACAAATATTGTTACACTTTCAGAATGTTGTATTGAAATCGCAGTTGAAAACGTCAATTTCGGGTAAAAAACGCTCGTACTATATATAGCCTAACCTTCCTTGGATTATTCATTTCTCACTTCCTCACTCTCTCTCCTCTATCTCTCTTAAGGAAGAAGCTCTCTTCTGACTGCCGGAGCCACCGCCGGAGCCGCCGCCGGAGCCGCCACCCGCCGCCACCAACCACCGCCGGACCACCACCGGAAAAATTTTCCGGTGAGTTTTTCGAATTTTTTTTTTGCAACTTATAGATTTGGGTGTCCTGAGTATGAATTCGGTGTTAGTTTTTTGAAATTCAACATCATTTGAGCTAGATCTAGCATTAAAAATTCGAAAATTTTCAAAAAAAAAAAAAACCCAGTCGAGCACCACCGCTGCTCTACCCGGAGACAGGCGAGAACCGGCGGTGCTCGCATCCGACACCGGCGAGGACTGGTGATGCTCGAGTGTAGCTCCGGCGAGTACCCCTGGTGCTCGCGTCCACTTCTGCGCGCGCCTGAAGACCGGACCGAGGAGAGCTGCTGCTCGCGTGTGGCGGAGGCGAGGACTGGCGATGCTCGACCCAGGCGGAGGCGAGGACTGGCGATGCTCGACCCAGACGGCGGCGAGGACTGGCAATGCTCGACCCAGGCGGCGCAGAGGAGCTGTGCTCCTCGACCCAACTCCTTTTTTTTTAATTTTAATATTTGGAATGATTTTTTAAATGTTTTAATTTGTTTATTTTTTAATTCTAATATTGTGAATGATTTTTAAATGTTTTAATTTGTTATTTTTTAATTGTAATATTGTGAATGATTTTTAAATGTTTTAATTTGTTATTTTTTTGAATTCTAACTAATATTGTGAATGATTTATAAATATTTGAATTTTTTTTGAATTGTAATATGTGAATGATATGATTATAAATGTTTGAATTTTTTGTTTGAATGAGGGATATAACTGTGTGATATTCGTATGCAGTGATGGATCGTCTGAAAAAAGCAGTGAGACATGTCACGAAGAGGAAGAATAAAGACCGGGGTGCGGAGCAGGCTATGACGGCCTCGTACCGTCGTCGTGCACATGTTCCTGGTGAAGGGCCGAGTAATCCTGCCCCCCGCATGGAAGCACGCCATTCATCTTTCCATCCGGGTCAATCTTCCAACGACCCGGCGTTTCAAGTACCAGCACCACCAATGGTAGCGGAGGATGACTCGGCGGTGTTCAATATACCGAGGAGACGCATGCCAGAGTTGTCATCATCCAGTAGTGCTTTTTCTGACAGATCACTGCACAGCTCTAGCTTCAATATCTCAGGGCAATCAAGCCACCAGACTGCTCCGTCAGGCGGTGGTAGTTCATCACGTCAACCACGCCCATCACCTGCCCGTGCTGTTGAGGACCATGTGATGACTGAGCGTTCGCCACATGATGACGATGGTCGTGGTGCTGATGATGAGGACTCACCCGACGTGGATGAGGAGCAGGATAAGGAAGATGATGAAGTCATGGATAAGGAGGATGACACTGACGAGGAAGCAGCGCTAGCGATGGTTCCAGTCATTCCTACCTCTTGGAAGTTGACAGAGGTGCCAGTTCCTGGCGGTCCACTACTCACTAGTGTTATCACTAGCTTCGGGGTCATGTGGCGCTTGACTTATGGACCTCGGCTAAGGTATGTTCTCTATCTTCTCCTGTATTTGATCATTTAATATCATACTACGTTTTGTAAGTGTTAAATATTGGTCATTATGTAGGATCGTGGGGTTTTGAGTTTCAAATCCCGTAGGGTGATGCTTACCTGCTGGCCAAAAGATCAAATTTCTAAACCAAGAACAAGGAAGATGCTTGAGTATTCTGGTATAGAGCACCTACAGGATATTACGATGCCATACAACAATATGTCCCTGATCAGTGCTTTTGTGGAGAGGTGGCAGCCTGATACAAACTCATTCCATATGCCGTTTGGTGAGATGACGATTACCCTGCATGATGTGTGGATGATACTGCAAATCCCCATCGTCGGTCGTTCATTGACAGCGAATTCATCCACCCCTGAGTTGAAGGAGGTAATGGCTGATTGTCTTAATTTTGGGGCAGATGTTGAGAGTATGACAGAGGCACTGTGGAATACCGGTGTTGTATCAATTTCGAGCTTGTTGCAGCAATGTAGGGATGAAAATGAAGAGGCAATGAAGCAGGCATGTGGTTGGTTGTATCATCTGATTGGTACCACATATTAGCTGGAAAATCAAATGGTCGTCTGAGTCCACATCTGTTCAGTTTGGTAGCTCCTGTGAAGAAAGGTACCAAGCTTCGTAAATATGCATGGGGAGCTGGTACTCTTGCATGGTTATATCGCCAGCTAGGGATAGCATCTCGTGCCGACTCCAGTGGGATAGGTGGTTCTATGACGTTACTTGAGGTATGTGTCCTAATGTGCATCTAGTATATGATAACTCACTGAGTATTAATAATTGGTACTGCTTAATCATTCTAGTGTTTTATATGCACAGTGCTGGATTTATGCGTACTTCCCTACATTAAGACCAGCGATTAGCCCGGACTGGCGCGCTAATGATGATAGACCTTGGGCTCTAAGATGGGTGAGATCTACCTCTCAAGTGCAGGATCATCGTTCACTGCAAGGATATCGTGAGCATCTAGATGCTTTGACTGCTCTAAATGTAAGTGTTTGTAGTTGCTAACACATTGAACCATTATTATTTTTGTCTTTCGTTGTTGGTTACATTTTACTATTAATGTTCATTGTAGATTGATTGGTTGCCCTACGGTCGAGATAATGTTAATGTTCATGGAGGGCGTACATGGTATAGAGGTAACATACCGGTTTTGGGGTTGAATGAGCCATACATGCCTGGTCGCTGTCTACGCCAGTTTGGTTACATTCAGGATATCCCTGAACCTCCTATTAGACCCAACCCAAGGTCTGAAAAAAGAGGAAAAACCCAACCCTACACCTGTGTATACCCCCCCATGTATAATTTTTGGGAAAACACTCCTAAATTGCTGGTTCCAGGGTATACGCGCACAAATGCGCGGTTGCATGCTTGTGACCCACTCTACCTAGATTGGTACACCAAGCACACACACCCGAAGATCCTAAACCCTGAGACTTATCAGACCACCCTGGTTCATCGTCCAGATCCCTGTCTAGTAAGTTCTTTTTGTCATAGTACTCATTAAATATCACTTTTATTTTTTATGTGTACTTACCTGACCAAGTGTGTTACAGCTACTGTCTGAGGCAAGTGAGCTTGCACGCCCGTACTACCAAGAGAACAATGCATGGGACTGGTCATACTATCGTCAGGGGATGCCAGAAGAAGAACAAAGGGCTGCAACTGATGGTCTTGTGGATGTGTTCAGCTCTTTATACATATGGGATAGTTACCAGCGCCAGCATGGTGCACCCTAGTGCTTGTCATCTTGGATTTGGATGTAATAAACTTTAGTATCATCTTGGAACTATTTGTTGTCTTTCATTTTGACTTGGTGTGTTAGACGCTAGTACAATTTGTTTGGATGTAGTTTTTTTTCTGGTGGACTTGGTGATGGTGGAATTATTGCTGACAATGCTGGTGACCTTGTTGATGATCTGTTGGTTGATTTTGTGGAGGTTCTTAGAACCGGTGGAGATAAGAAAAACAGGGGAGACTATGCCAAAAATTTTCTAGAAATGCATCGTTTCTGCATTCATGGCTCCTTTCAAAGTTAACGATCAGTATTTGACAAATGTGCTTCTTAAGATCAATGCCAAGATGGGTGGTCTAAATTCTTTGTTGGTCGTTGAATGTTCTCCAGCAATGATAGTGTCGAAATGAAATATCTAACATGTACCAAAGATTGTATATGTCACGAGAAATGAAATATATCAAAATGTAGAAATTCCTAAGAAAGAAAAGTCCCTGAATCCTAATCGTATGAATCACATAAATGAAAGCTGCAACCGCAAGTTTGTGGTGGATGCCCTGATAATGTCCCTCCCGTTACTGTTATTGATAATACGATGAATCACATAATTAAAAGTCAATAACTATAACAACACGTTTATTCCACGTCCAAACATCTACTAAAGATTATAAATCCCGAAAATTATAACAACACGAGAACTAACAAGATCAAATACGCAATAACCAATAACCTAATTATTTCCTAACCTTTGTCTCTCTATTCCCCGTGCTATTACATTACGTCTCATCTCATAAATTGGTTCTTGGTGTTGAAAATCATCATCATCGGGCTCAATAGGATCATAAATAACAAGTAATGGAATATGAGCGATGAAATCATTATACTCCATGTAATTCTCCATCATCCGGCGAACTGATGTATCATTTCGTACATGAATAAAAGTCCACTCGTAGTCGCCCTCCAGCCCCAAATACACCATTGTTGTTATGTTTATTCTGCCGAGGAGGGACTGTAGTGCTCGAATTACTCGTCGTTGTAGATCCCGGAGATTACTAGGATATGGCATAGTAACTTCTACGCGTATGTGCCCCATTCTTCTATCAAATTGTGCTCCATGACGACCAAAAGTAGCTACATAATTAACGTGCAAACAGAAAGGAAACTCCATTTGATTTTGGGAGCGAAATGGGAATTAAGGTGTGAAGAGTTCAAGCAAGATGTAATTAGACAGATTCAGAGAGCACGGGGTAAGGAATGAGTATGTTGGGACACTAATACCCACTTTTATAATATTTGAGTAACACTGACATGTCCAACGGCTAGTACAAAGTGAATTCAAATTTACCATAGGTAATTACTTTTGTCAGTAAGGTACACGTACCACCAGGTTACCGTTTGCAGTACAAAGTGAATTCAAAGTTACCATAGGTAATTACTTTTGTCAGGAAAGGTACACGTACCAGGTTACCGTTTGCAGTACAAAGTGAATTCAAAGTTACCATAGGTAATTACTTTTGTCAGGAAAGGTACACGTACCAGGTCACTGTACACGTACCAGGTTACCGTTTGCAGTACAAAGTGAATTCAAAGTTACCATAGGTAATTACTTTTGTCAGGAAAGGTACACGTACCAGGTTACCGTTTGCAGTACAAAGTGAATTCAAAGTTACCATAGGTAATTACTTTTGTCAGGAAAGGTACACGTACCAGGTCACTGTACACGTACCAGGTTACCGTTTGCAGTACAAAGTGAATTCAAAGTTACCATAGGTAATTACTTTTGTCAGGAAAGGTACACGTACCAGGTTACCGTTTGCAGTACAAAGTGAATTCAAAGTTACCATAGGTAATTACTTTTGTCAGGAAAGGTACACGTACCAGGTTACCGTTTGCAGTACAAAGTGAATTCAAAGTTACCATAGGTAATTACTTTTGT
>CM041779.1:48491236-48516852 GCA_023374045.1 Limonium bicolor | reverse complement strand
TGCTGGTGCTCTTGCTTTAAAGCTCTCATCCATAAAAATTGTTGTTGCATCTTCACCCGGCTCCATAATTCTACCCCCAACCAGAATATCTCCTTTCCCAACAGCACATGCCACCTCGAGGTAAGCCTCTGCCTGGAACCAACCTTGCACCATGGGGTGCACCGACTGATGACAAAATTGACACCTGCTAAACCAGATTTTCCACATATGTAGAAGTAGAAGAAATTTATCAAGAAGATGCCCACATTTAGACAGACATTCATGAATCAACCAGTCCCTGAAAGCACCATCAGTAGCCATCCTAGTTGGTCTTTATATATGACCATTTTTCCATAAAATATTAACAGAAGGGTAGAAAAGGAAAACATGCGCGAAAGTCTGCAAAGAACCACAAAACTAGAACTCATGGCCAGAACATTTAAATTTGTATGATAACAGAGCCCCACAAGACAAATAACCATGTAGAAGTCTCCACCAAAACACCTTAACCCGCTTTGGAACAACACTTTTCCAGATCTTCTTAAGGACTTCTTCTATAGTACCCCCCCCCCCCCCCCCCCCAAGCATTGTGGAGAATCACCATTCATAGCCATTAAAGCCATAAAATAAGTTGCTCTAACTGCGAGCTTTCCAGATTTCGACCTACTTCAAACCCATTGATCACATCTAGATTCACCTCCCAAATTAATGGATTCAATCAATTTAGCCTCATCATCTGTGAACCGTTGTTTTAGAATAGGTGTATGCCATGACCTGTCATCTGGATGTATTAACCACGACACTCCACCCTCCTTTTTTGCCAAATATGGGAGCTTACAAGAAGAAGGATAACCCCCAGGTTTGTTCTGTAACCATGAAGAGCATATTTCAATTGTCTCACCCCCACCTACCACCCTTCTTGCTCCTGCCCTGAAAAGGTCCATGCATGAGAAAAGACTCCTCCATCCTGGACTTGGCCTTGCTCCCAAAGATGTAGAGAAAAAAAGAACCCATCTTAAAATATCTAGCCCTTAGTACCTTAGAAAGAAGCAAATTAGGATTTGTTACAACTGAAATACCCCTAAATTTTAAAATATATTTATTTTCTAGTTCACGAGTATATTATATTGTTTGCGAGCATATTATACAGTATTTAATAAAGATAATGCATTTAATAAAATAATCTGTTTTAAAACTATGGTAGTTGTGATTTTTATCTTCATATTAATTATCCTTGTATTTCTCTAGTTAACTTGGTACATATATTTATTAAAAATGAAGTTATAATAATAATGATATGATTCAAATAATATTGTTGATTCAAAGTACATCTATTATATAGTTTAGTAGTATATTAGTTCGCAAGTATAATAAGTAGTTTTGAGGATTATACTATGATATACGAGCATGTTATATAGTATTTAATAAAAATGATTCATTTTAATAAATAACCCGATTCAAAATACTTCGGTTATGATTTTTGATGTAATAATATGATCAAATGTATTTCGTATTATTTTAGCGTATTTATTTGTTTATAACTTATTATAATAATGATAGTTTTGATTTAATTACACACACTAAATAAGTTAGTTTTAGTATATGTCGGTTACACCTTCTGGTATTTTCTGATTTTATTTAGTTAATCACTTTAAACTTTCCATATTTCCAACTCCATTTATTAAATCATCTTTACCTCTTCACATTTCCTAACTTCTAATTTTCTATTCATTAAAAGGTTTAATATTCTTTATTGATTGAATAATTACTTTCTGTATTAATTAAACAGTTTATATTCCTCGCTCTTCAGTTACCCTCGGCCTCCTATATATACGCTCATTTGATGTTCCATTTTATCCGCCCATCCTCTATACTCGAATACCTCTCTTCTCATCTAGACTAGAAAAAAATAAATTCCTTCTATGTCGCGCCTCCTTTCTCTATATCACAGATTCAAAAAGAAAAAAATCTCTCTTCTCACACACACAAAAGGAAAAGATGAAAAAAGGGATCAATTAGTTTTCTTTTTCTATCTTGGGCGGCCACAATATGAAGTAACGGTAGCATGTAGCAGCAACTAGAGTTGTTTCTTTCATTGATGATGTCAACAAATCGGTGCCAAAATGTGTAAACGAAGAGTAGTGGCTAATTATATGTTTGGTGGGTGCAAATGATAATGTTCTTTTTGAGGTAAGTTACTGCGTTCACTAATTTTTTATAACTGCGTAAAATAAATCTTTTTGTAGTGTTTGTGATTCTTGTCTGTGAGTGACTATTATTTTGGAAATGAAATGTTTATGATAATGATTACTGGAAATATTAAAGTGCGCGGTTTATTTTATGGTAAATAATTGAGTATTATTTTTAGAGGAGAGATGAATGTGAAATGTTAATGATATGATTATGTGGAATTGTAATTATTTAGTCATGATTATTGTGGCATGATTGAGTTTTGGTGGTATATGTGGATTAAAATGAGATTATAAGGTGAATAATAACAATGAATAAATGAATTATAAGGAAGAGTATACCATGGTACATGTGGGCCGTATTAGGACACATTTATGAGATGATAAATGCGGGCCGCATTAGGACGCATAAGTTTGAGATACTGTGGGCCGCACTAGGACACAGTTAGCCCTAGATCTACTCCTTAGTCCTTTGAACTATTGGGGGGTGTGCACACTTAAGGATTTAGTGGCTTGGTTGGATTCCCGGTTGCGTGTTGGGGTCCGGGTTACAGCTGCGTGTTATACCCAAAGAGAAAGTAAAGTTGTTTTATCCTGGCTATGCGTTGGGACAAGGAAGATAATTAAAATAATCTGACTAATATATTTTTGGGTTACTAAAGAAATCCAATGTGAAGCGTTTTACAGTTATGATAATTTTGTTGTTGTGTGTTAATATTGTTGAAATGTGTTGTATGTTGTGTGGTTATATTGTTAAAAATGATTTCTAAAGAGAAAATGATTTTTACGTGGTGAAGTGGTAGCTTACCCAGTTTTTCTGACTTTATCGTGGCCCTTTCTATGTTTGTTTGGATTTCTGCCACAGGTACTGATGAAGTCCGTGGGGTTTGGGAAGACGACTCCACATAGTCTGATTAGTTAAAGTTGGATTTTATTTTTGGCTTGATAATTCTACATTTGTAAGAAATTATATTAATAGGCGTTGTATTTACTTTATTAATAATAATAAGTCGTTAGTGAGTTAATTATTTAGGCCTTAGCACTCGTTTAATTGCGAGTGTGGCGATAATACCCCGGGTTTAGGTTTCGATTCCGCTGCTTACTAATATTAAACTTGAATTGCAAAAAAAAAATCAAATAAAAGGTTAGAAAATCTGGGGTGTTACAACAACCCTCCAAAGCTGACGAAGGAGCAAAGCCTTATTAAAGATACCTAAATCACTGAACCCTAAATCTCCCTAGGAAACTAGTCTACACATAGAAGTCTATTTCTTCCAGTGCAAACCACGCCTACATATTGAACCCGACCACCAAAACCTAGCTAAAAGGGAATGCAGCTCATGAACCAGAGTCAAAGGAAACTTGATGACACTCATAACTTAAACAGAAATAGATATTTGTTTATATAGTATATTTATGTTAATAGATATTTGTTCGCTCTATAACATTTTTTAAAGTATCACTATAATACTAATAAATTTTTTTATTATCAATTTTATTTCTAATGTTAATATCTGTTCAAGAATTATATTGTAAAAAATCATCTTTAGTCTATAGCAGATAAGAAAACTCTTAATATTTTGATTTTAATAATATAATTTACATTAAAACTTATTATTTTGTCATTCTTATTAATCATGTATCTTTTCTATCCATAATAAAGTGTTTTTAGTTTTTATTACAGATTTTACAAATTAAAATAATATTAAAATAATTCAAAATAATTTTTAGAAGAAGTTTTCTGAAAAAAGTTACTAGTGTAAAAGTACTGTTCTATATTATTAGCATTAACGTATAATTTAGTATGCCAATTTTTTAAAATGAAAAATAAAAAAGGTAAAACAAACATCTTTATATATTAATTGATATATTTCAAATTTAATTTAATTTTTATGTCAAACTATATATTTAATATCATTTTTAAAATATAATTATAAATTGAAAATTTATTATTACTTTAAAAAATTAAAAATTATTAAAAATATTAATTAATATTATTTAAAAAAGTGCCCCCTACAGATTTTTTTTGGCTCCACCACTGCATGTAGGCCTCCAACCCCGAGTGCACGAAGGTATTTTATTTTAATTAACTCGTACGCTCAGTCCAGATTCCACTTCGGGCAGTCATAACTTAAAAAAACTTTACGAAATTGCCCTTCCTTCAAAACCTTTTATAAATACGCATTCACCCTTCATTAACTCTCCACCTCATTTCAAATTCTCAAAATTTCATCTCTTTAGAATTCTCTCTAACATCTCTTTATAAGCGAGAGCGAAAAAGGAAGCATGAGCGGGAGTCCAAGTTTGTCTAGGTGCAGTTTCGATCTACTTATTCTTGTTTTTTCTGACATAATTTAGTTTTTAGTAGAATTAGACTCCTAATAAAACAGAAAATAGCAAAAAAACTATAAAATCCGGAGCCGAAACCTGGCGCCGACACCAGCAAGGAATAGTAGGTGCCAACGCAGGTGGGCGCCGACACACACTCTTCTTTCCAGGCACGAACGTGGGTGGTATCCAAGAGGCGCCGACACTGGCCACTTGAACGAGCGATGGCGCCTGCGGCTTGAACCAAGCGACGACGGCGGCGATTTGTACCAGGCGTCGACGCCAACTTCTTCTACCAGGCGGCGACGCCTGCGTTTCCTAGGTGGCGTGGACGCGGACAAGAAAGGGACGGGAAGCGTTTTGTGACCGGGTTTTTTTTACGTTTTGACTTGTTTTAGACGTTGTAGAGGTCTTTTGACCTGTATGTGACCTTTTATGACTTGTTTTAATTAGTTCAAATCTTTTTTATGATTGTTTATATGTGACTACAAATGAAAAACATTGATATTCATGTGATTGGTATTGACAAACTTTGACCTGCCTTGACTAACATTAAACACATTTTAACTAACGTTTAACTCAATACAGCAGACGGGGGGTAAGAGTAAGGGGTTATTTAGTATGTTTGAAGGTAGGAGTAGGGGCAGTAGCTCATCTGAGCGAGGTGAGGCGTCAT
Source organism: Limonium bicolor (assembly GCA_023374045.1). Lineage (NCBI taxonomy): Eukaryota > Viridiplantae > Streptophyta > Magnoliopsida > Caryophyllales > Plumbaginaceae > Limonium > Limonium bicolor. The sequence continues at coordinate 48,511,680 of CM041779.1, read as the reverse complement.
CGCAGGTCCCTATGCCCCCTATGAGACTAGCACCTAAAGAGAATAGGCATGCACAGTACGTCCACGCCTCAACTAGGAGGTGTGTAGTTGATGATCACTGGCGGGAGCTGAAGGAGCAGAGCGTTAGAGATTGGAGGCGGAGCAGCAGCAGATGTTAATGACTCCGCAGCCAAAACTCTCGTAGTTAGGTTGCTGACTCGGTGGTCGAAGTTGGCACAGTTGTGGTCAAGACTGGTAGCCATGGGCCTTTATGGCCTATAGTTGGACCGAGTAAGATGGATAGTCTTTCTTATCGGGGGATAGAGACCGATGAGTCGAGCTCCGAGAGTGAGGGTCGATCTACCCCGCCTGGTCAGCCGTCTATTGCGAAGATCCCAGAGGATTGGTTGCCTGATGGGACTCCTGTCTCTGAAGGTCATGTGATTACGAGTCTGATCCCTAGCTTCGGTGGTCACGTCGCGCTTGACGTGTTGTATGGAGTAGTATGTTATTTTTTATAATTTTTATAACTTAAGTTTGCTTAGAAAATGTCATATAGTTGTGACATTTGTTAGACTATTGAGCAGGAGAAGAGATGCCTTAGCTTCAAGTCTAAGGCCAAGATGTTAGATTTATGAACTCTATCCACATTGAGGCACTAAAGTCGAGAGACGCGGTGGAGATAACTGGACTTGGGCATCTGGCCAAGATAGCGCATGGTAGCTTTGACCTTGCGCTCATTTCTACATTCATGGAGAGATGGCAGTCAGGCACGAACTCCTCCCACATGCCATTTGGAGAGATGACTTTTACTTTCCACGACGTATATCACATCATGAACATTCCCATCACATGCCTAGCGGTTACGTAGCAGCCAGAGGCGATCGACGCCCATCCCACTGAGTTTGCCCCCTCGCTGGAGGTTATTATCCCACACATTGTGCAACTATTTAAGGTTACGTGCAAGAAGGACTCATTGAGTGTAAGTTCTTGGACAAGAACCAGGTACCGTATAGATTGCTCCCCGACCACTTGTGGGGGTGAGTACTGCGATGCTGCGTAGGAGACAAAGGCGTACCTATGGTACCTAGTAGGCAACACGATCTTGACCGTTAAAGGCAATGATCGTGTCATACCCAACTCCTATTGGTCCATCCGTAACCCTGCTCGCATCTATTCATATGCATGGGGAGCGGCCAAGCTAGCTTACCTCTACCGTCAGTTTGGGATCGCTTCTCGAGTGGAGACACGTTAGCTTGCTAGATGTTTGACGTTGTTACAGGTCAGAACTTCTAATACCTACGAGCACTATTCGAGGAGGCGCAAAGAGGGCTCAATACTCATGGTAGTCGAAAGAGGCTATGACACCTATTGAGATCGGAAACGAGCCCTCCACGAATCATACCTCGCTGACTCATGAACACTAGTCAGAAGGAGTGCGCTAACCATCAATTTCACCCACGACTACTTAAATGGCATATGGTTCTCTCACAATGACCCCCTTGTCATCTCGGCACATATCCACAACCGTAATGTGCACTACATACTGGTGGATGATGCCAGCGGATTCAACTTGATCACCGCAAGTGCATACAAGCAGCTTCACGTCTCAAATGAATGGGTGAATGACTTCAGTAGCAGTCTCACGGGATTCTCAGGCTCAGAATCTCACTCGAAAGGGACCATAGAGCTACGAGTGACACTGGGAGACGGGGAACTAAGCCGTACATAGCAAGTTGAATTCCTCTTGATGGATGACCTCCGCAGCTACAACGACTTCTTGGGTCATCTCGGAATCCACGCATTCCACGCTGTGCCAAGCACCATGTGTTTGAAGCTGAGATTCCCGACCTGCTCTAGGAAGATAGCCACCGTGAAGTGCCACCAAAAAACCGCCTGGATTTGCAACGGTGGAAGCATCCAAGGTGAAAACCCCAGCTCCAACCTCAACACCTCTTAATGCTCCATCCTACTCCCACTGAAGATAGGTAATAGAGAAAACTCGCACCAGATACATCCCTTCCCCCGATTCTTTGGAAAGATTCATGAACATTATAAATGCATTTTGTGACACAACTCCACCCCACTAATAAATCTTCTTGTCTCGAGAAGTGCAACCTTCACCTGGGCTTCAATTGACATGCCCGGAATTGACCGGTTCACAATACAGCACAACCTCACAGTATACCCTGGCCTGTTACTGTTTGTCAAAAACAACGCCACTTGGGTTCAAAGCGAGATGCTACAGTCAAAGAAGAAGTGACCAATTTTTTTAAGTCCGGCTTCATAAGGCCTATTGCATACATCTTTTGTCTATCCAATGTGGTCTAGTGAAAAAGACCAACAATAAGTGGCGAATGTGTATCGATTTCAAGAGTTTGTATGAGAGCTGCCCGCTAGACTTGTATCCCTTGCCTTCCATAGACAAGTTGGCCACTTCCACAGCTCAAAGCATGGTCTTCAATTTCCTTGATGCCTTCTCCGACTACAATCAGGTAAAAATGAACTAAAAAGACAAGTGTAAAACGGCCTTCATCACGGTCATTGGCACCTACTGCTACAAGGTTATGCCCTTCGGGCTATGAAATAATGGGGCAACCTTCCAGCACCTGATGATAAGTGCAAAACACATCTATTTTTAGGGCTTTAATTCTTCCTATTTTCATAACAATTTATGTCATATTACTCACTTATCATATGTTTTTTCTTAGATTTATGTTTTGATGTGAACTGATATATTTTATATGTCAAATGCAGGAAAAAGTCTCAAATCTACATTTATATATATATATATATAGAAGATCAATATATATATATATATATAAATATATTGCTACACGTGATTATACACACAACCATGTTGAATTATTAATAATGCATGCACATGATTAATAAACAGAATGGCTGCAGGTGAGAATGAAGTCATCAATGTTGGGCTGGACTTTGTTGATCGCCTGACATACAAAATTCATGCACGTGAATAGACATGTGTTGTTGCATGTTGATTTTTCCCCATGAATTCGTTTGACCATTGGAAAAGAAATTTACAGTCCATACACAGGAGATCGCCAAATATTCTGGACCACTCGCACTCATACAGAAGATCAATATTTATTATCAATTATATCAGTATATGGAGATAAATATTTTGTTATTGAAGCAGGCTATTATAAATAGAAGAAGTCGAGGGTTATCAGTGGCGGACACATGTATAGATCTGTGGGGGCACGGGCCCCCACAGGTTTTTGGAACAATATAAAAAATATGTGCCTATATCTAGAAAAACTAGTAAGAAATTATATAATTTTAGGTGATAAATTAATCATATTTTTAAGTTCATTAACAATAACATTATTATGTACTATTTTTTAGATGATAAAGACTCACGAAGAACAATTATATAGTCTTTATTTCATTCCCAATTTTCTATAAAACAAAATTTTCAATATAGCCCCACAGATTTTTGTTTCTAGGTCCGCCACCGGGGTTATATGCAGTCACGCCCAACCGAGAGGGACTTATGCCTCCATCATCATCCACGCATCCACTACCATCCATGCCATCATCATCAATTCTCCAATACGCCAATTTCATCATTTATTCAACAACAATCAATTCTTCACTGTATCACCTTGTACACACCACCACACACCAGACCCCGTGACTCCATCACCATACCACCAACCACTTCCGCATATTATTTTTGTTTACGTCTTTCTCTTTTATTTATGTTATTTTTATATGTTTAAGTAGTTAGACTAGCTCTCCGGATTGGGGTAGCAAACCGGATCTTTACATTTATTTTGTAATCTTTTCTCGAATTCATTATTGCAATAGTTTAATTCCAGTTCTTCATGCGCTTTAATTCTCTTATCAATTATTAAAGCTATTTTTGTAATTTTCTAATCAACACGTGAGAGCTGAGATAGATAACAAGACATAAGAATTAAACCTGATTAATGACTAGAAGCATGACCCCGCCTATAGGTTAATCGGTCTCAAGTAGAAACTGTTCTTTATGTGATTAGTTGTGTCCGGATTAGAGCATTAATCTGCTGCTATTTCTAGCAACTGGTTATGATTCGTTAGACTTAGTCGTTGACGAATTAATTATAGTTTCTGAGTTTATTGCAGAATTAGGGAATAACTTTTTAATAAATTAGAGGTGAAGATTTGCAGAACAATCCGGGATGCTTCCTTTTATTTAGAGTTTTACTCTTTATTTATTTACTCAGATTATTTTAATTGTTTAATTATTTTATGTTAGTTTGTTGAGTCATTATTTTTATTAAATTAAGCGAACCTGAAAGAAGTGACGTTTCTTGTTTTCTTAGTTTAGTTTTTACAGTTTGTAAACAAATTGTCAATTAATTGAATGAGGTCCCTGAGATCGACAACCCCCACTTAATTCACTATTTCATAAAACGATAGGTACATTGCCTAGGTAGAGATAGTAACATATTTCTGCTAACATATTTTTGGGGTCGTTGACGGGACCTCTGACACGGTTAATTGATATTTTTATTTATCTGATTGAGATTTTATTTCAGTTTTATTCTTGTATTATTTTTATCCTGTTCTATTTCATTGATTCTGTTTCGTTGATATATTTTGTCTAATTATTTTTGCAGAACGGAGAGCATGGCGCTTGCGCCAGCTTCTACTGTGGCTTCATCCACATGTCAGTATGTGATAGGGAGAAAAAAATGGAAAAATGGAAAAGGCATGGATACTGGAGGGAGGGATGAATAGGAGAGAGAATTTTTTTTTAAAAAAATGTTATAACTCATAGAATATAAGTGCAAAAATAAAAAAAATTATACCATTGTTTATCATTTTTCGTGCTCTTCAAAACAAGATGTATCATGGATACGTTTTGATAAACTTAAAATTTTATATTTTTAGAATGAGTATATATTAGGTATTTTTAAAGTGAATCTTATTCATTAGCAAAATGAATCTTCTTTAATAATAAAATGAACCTTATTCATTAACAAAATGAATCTTACCACAAACACTCTAAAAACCACTATAGTAAAATTAAAAACGTCGAAGACATTTTTATGGTTTGTAACGAACCCAAAAAAACTATCGAGTCAGTGACGACAATATAAACTGTAGAACTAATGCCAAAAAGATTACCCTACACCCCAAACACCCTCAAAACCACCCTAGGATAGCTAAAAGTGTCGAAGACATTTTTATGGTTTGTAGTGCAGGGTTTAGGGTCTAACGACCCTAAACCCTAAACCACAAACCCTAAAAAACTGTCGAGTAGTGATGATAAGTGGAACTAATACAAAAAAGATTACCCTACCTCCCCCCAAAACACCCTAAAAATCACACTCGTATAAGTTTGTGGTATGATTAACTTTTACTAGTATAAACAAAATATTCACTTTTTTAAACCTTTGATTCACCTTTAAAAGACTTTTGATTCACTTTTCTTAAACCTCGGATTCACTTTTCTTAAACCTCTACTTCACTTTAGTTGAAACAATCTCTATTTACGAGAATCACTTTTCTTAAACATTTGATTCACTTTGCTTAAATGCATGATTCACTTTATAAAAACCTCTGATTCACATTTCTTAAACCTCTTAATCACTTTTGTTAAACAATCTATGCTTACGAGATTCACTCTTATTACTCTGATTAACTTTGTAACAACTTGTGATTCACTTTTTAACAATCTTTGATTCACTTTTCTAAAACCTCTGATTCACACTAGTCAAACAATTAGAATCACTTTAGTTAAACAATCTCTGTTTATGAGATTCGCTTTTTTTAAACCTCTTATTCACATTTAAGCAACTCTCTGATTCACTTTTTAACAACTTTTGATTCACTTTGTAACAATCTTTGATTCACTTTTCTTAAACTTAAGATTCATAATGAATCTTAAAAAATATGTACATACAAAAATTAAATATATCAAAACATATCCATGATACATCTTGTTTTACAGAGTACGAAAAATGATGAACAATGGTATAATTTGTTTTATTTTTGTACATATATTTTGAGAGTTATGACATTTTGAAAAAAAAAATATTTTTCTCGCTCCTACCCACCTATTCCTCTCCCCGAGAGACGTTACAGGAGAGGACGTACAGGACAAACAGGCTATATTAGCTATATTAGCTATATTGTAACATCACCGTCTCTATATTATATTGTGGCGACATCTCCACGCTCGAATTCGCGTTATTTTTGGAGTTGATTTTGACTAATTTAGGTTTACTTATCTTTCTTTACAGACTCCCAAATACGTCAACTTATCAATTTTGTTCTCAACGAAATTGATTTTCATAGTTTAATACGCGTTTAGTTTTTTTTTTCTTTTTGTTTACGTTAATATAGTTCAATTAGTACTAATTAGCATTTGTTAGGATTAGTCATGGTTTCTAGTTTAATTGTTTGATTGGGTTTAAACTTTTGAGTCGTTACTATTTTCTTGGTTTTTAATTTTTTGTTATTTAGTATTATTTTTTTGTTCAATAGTTGATTAGTTTTTTTGTTATTTATTTATTTAGATTTTTTTTATTTGGTTTATTAATTTCGTCTAGTTTATTTTAATTAGGATACATTCGTTTAATTTCTTGTTTAGAATTTACTTTGGTGTTTTGTATTTGATTTGGTTGATTATTTTTTTTGTTTCTTAATTATTCAGCTTTGCTTTTCTTTTTATTTTGTTAATTTTGTTTTCTTACTCTATTTCTATAATTTATTTATTTTTTTAATCCTAAGATTTAGTTTGTTATTTAGTATTCATCTTCGTATATTTTATATTATTTTTAGTAGTTCTTTTTTAGTATTTACTTTCGTATATTTTTTTAGTAGTTCCCTTTGTTTTTATTTGAATTTTTTTACTTTAATTTAGATTTTAGGATTTAATCTATATATATTACTAAGTGTTAGGATATTTTTGTTTTTTTTCTTCACTTATTCTTTTACCAACTTACGATTTTTTTTTATTACGATTAGTTTCTTTTTATTTTATATTTTAGTTTCCAATTAGGATTTTTCTGTTTCTATACGTTTCTATTTTAGTTATTAGTTTTTTTCTTTATAGATTTAGTTATAGATATAATTTTGGTTAGTTCGTTTTTGGTTTTATTTTGTTCATCATTTTTTTAATTAGTTTCATTTTTTTTTTGCTTAGGTGTTTTGTTTACGTTTAATTTAAGTAGGATTTAACTGTTTAATTTTTGGTTTAGAATTTAGTTTGTTTTAGTTTAATCTAATTCCATTTTCATTGGTTTTTTTATTTTTTCATTTATTTCATAGTTTGATCTTAGTGTTCTTTTTATTTAGTTTATTAATTTTATTTCTCTTTTATTCTAGTTAGTTATATTTTGTTGATCGCTTAGTTTGTTTTTATTTGCGTTGTTTTTTCATTTATTTTAGTTTTAGTTTTATTATAGTATTTAGTTAATTTTGTTTTTGTTTTTGTTTTTGTATTTATTTCTATTTCTAGTTCTATTTTATTATTGTTTTTGATAGGCTAATTTCTGACTTTGGAGAGCGGCAAGGATTGGGTGAGAAGATTGTTGATTGAATTGGAATGGACGCGTATGCAAGAGAAGATATCCTCTCATCAAAGATTGGTCAAGGATTATCAACCACCTCAACAATCAAATCGAGAGCTGTATTGGTGGGAAGTTGAGCAAACTAATATGTAGTACAAAGAAGATCAGTTGGGATATTACTACTTCAATCAGAACAAACAACAATATACACAAAGGCCAGATGAATTCCTCCCGAGTCAGGCTGAGCCGCTTGAAGAGATTCCAGTGGTGACTCCAAGGAGTGAAGATCGATTCGAGCCAGATACTTTTGAGGCTACGGGTTTTGTTGAATAGATGGAGAAACTTATCAGGAGTGTATTATCTGAAGAAGAGGTGGAACAAATATTTAACAATTTGTGTTTCCCTCCCTCTCCATATCCAACACAAGAGGATCAACTAGAATTTGAAAATATTTTGTCTGCACTTGTCTGCAAGCCGGTAGAAGCGCCAGTTACGACCAAGTTCATAGAAGATGAAGAAATTACGCTTCTACCATAATTGTCTGCCAGAATGAAGTTTCCATGGAGCCTCACCAACTGGAATAATATATATATTCTCAAATCTGAGGAGAAAACCCCACCACCAATTCATCTGTAATTTCAACCTTGCTTCCAGGATCCTCAACAACAAGAGGAGGATGTTTATGTCCTTGAATTTGAGCAAGAAGAGTCGTTCACACCTGGTCTTCTGATGGAACAACGTTACCAGCAATACCTCCTTAAATACCAGGTTTTGTGAAGTATTTATTTTCCTATTTTATTTGCCAACGTAACGTTTTGTTTTGATCCAGGTGGTTTTTGATAATGATTGTTGCCTACTTTGTTTTCCCAGAGGAGCCGTTAACTACTTTTATTTTTTATCCGGGATAACAAAGCAGGAGTCTAGCCAAAGACTATAAAGACGGGTAGCTTACTATGAGGCAACCCAGTGGTCAATTTTTTGTTTTTATTCTTTCTTTTGTTTTTATTTTTATGTTTTCTAGTTTTAGTTTTGTTTTAATATGTTTTATTTTTGTTTTGCTGAGAAAAGGACAGGGTACGCGGACAAGAAAGGAGTGAACCAAACAGACGCGTCCGGAGGTATAGGTCCGGACACAAGTCCGGACACGCCTTGAAATTGAGTAAAAATTTTGCTTTCTCTCCTTTTTCAGCATTATTTTGGTATTAGGTAGTGTTTATTTACTGAATTTGTTTTTCTAGGTTTATTTTATTTCATTTAGAGGTGGCAATGGTTCCTGTGCTTTAATGCAACGCTTTCAGCGTTTTTGTGGTAGTTGTGAGTGTGTGCAGATGAAATTTTTATTATGGTTTTGGATGTACCCCCAAGGCTGGACACTTGCTGGAAAGCAAGTGTGAGGAACGCTACCCCTTGTTCAAGCTTAAGTGTGGGGAAGGGAACCTTCCTCAATCTACGATATCAGGGGAGTTTTAGTTTCTCCTTATTTTTAATGTTTATATTCAGCCTATCATGACTTTTCTGCTTAAAGATTAATTTTATCAGTCATTATTGTCCAGAATGAAGTCCTTGATGAGTTTGCAATATTTAGAAAGTTCTTTTCTTGGTTTTAATTTGTGAACAATGAGGACATTGCTTCTCTTAAGTGTGAGGAAGTAGAGGTACTTTCTAAATATTGACAATTGCACTTAATGCCACATTTGTTTTTGGTTGTCCTCTTATTTTGAAAAAATTGCTTCTTTTAAGTGCCAATAAATATTGAATATTCAGGTGAAAATTTTTGTTGAGGTTTTGAAAACAAGCCTGATGGTCACCTCAAGAATCTTTCTGCTCTTGCTGTTTGTATGAATAGTTTTATCCAAACTAAATCTATTTTCACTAAAATTTGGTGGATTAGCTGATTATGAAAACTGAATTAGTCTAGTTTGAGATCTTGGGAATGATAAGAAAGTTTGGTATGAAAGGATAAGGCAAGGTACTCCGCTGATCTGAATTGAAATTTATTTCTGAACCAAAACAGGCCTCTTCATTCGGTTATTAAGTCCTTGGGGTGCTTCATTACTCATCTACCTTAGGTTTTGTGATCTGGGATAGAAGGCCCAAAGCCGCTACATGGGTGAAGAGAAAAGTCTGAGGGGATGAATTAAATATGCAAATGGCAAAATAGAATGTTAAGGAAAAGGAACTTTGAAAAGTTAAATGTGTAATTCGATTTTGCTTATTCTGATCATGAGTATGTAATGTTGAAAGATATCACGGAATAAGGTGTTACTTCACACCCCCTTGTCATCCAAAGGTTAGAGGAAAGAAATGGGGGAAATCCTAAACTATTATGTTCCAGTTTCTATAATCTAACTTCTCCATGCTTTTAAAAAATCTTTCTTTTTCATTGTTTACGAAAACCTACAACAAATAGCAGAGCTATTCTTTTGATTGTCATTTTGCTGGTTCTCCTTCAACAATTGTTTGATCCTGAGTTTTAATACTACGACCCTTAAGAGTAGTCATATTTTGTATTTGCTTGAGGACAAGCAAAAACTAAGTTTGAGGAAGTTTGATAAGTGCGAAATACATCTATTTTTAGGGCTTTAATTCTTCCTATTTTCATATCAATTCATGTCATATTACTCACTTATCATATGTCTTTTCTTAGATTTATGTTTTGATGTGAACTGATATATTTTATGTGTCAAATACAGGAAAAAATCTCAAATATACATTTATATAGATATATATATTGCTACACGTGATTATACACACAACCATGTTGAATTATTAATAATGCATGCACATGATTAATAAAGAGAATGGCTGCACGTGAGAATGAAGTCATCAATGTTGGGCTGGACTTTGTTGATCGCCTGACATACAAAATTCATGCACGTGATTAATAGACATGTGTTGTTGCATGTTGATTTTTCCCCATGAATTCGTTTGACCATTGGAAAAGAAATGTACAGTCCATACACAGGAGATCGCCAAATATTCTGGACCACTCGCACTCATACAGAAGATCAATATTTATCATCAATCATATCAGTATATGGAGATAAATATTTTGTTATTGAAGCAGGCTATTATAAATAGAAGAAGTCGAGGGTTATATGCAGTCACGCCTAACCGAGAGGGGCTCTATGCCTCCATCATCATCCACGCATCCACTACCATCCATGCCATCATCATCAATTCTCCAATACGCCAATTTCATCATTTATTCAACAGCAATCAATTCTTCACTGTATCACCTTGTACACACCACCACACACCACGCACCAGACCACCGTGATTCCATCACCATACCACCACCACTTCCGCATATTAGTTTTGTGGTTGTAGTTCTTTCTCTTTTTTTATGTTATTTTTGGATATGTTTTATAGTGAACACACCTATAGTAAACAGCTATCCGTGGGTAAAATGTCACCCCTATTCTTACAGACTGACCATGGGGAAAAGTTATCCTATGCCCACAGATATTTCCGTGGTTAAAGGCTATTTGAAGTAAATATACTCTTGCCTTACTGCCTTTTCAAATACATTTTTTTCAAAGTTTCGAAAAGTTTAGTGCCTTTGTAGAATTGGACTATACACAACCTCTTGAAATAGATGTACCAAGACATTGTAAGCCAACTTCAATAACATAATGTATCTTCTAAGTGTGGATACAACCTAACAAGATTAAAAAGTCACACTACATTGAAAAAGCTAGTTGTTTACAACACAAGCTAGACAAAAGTTTTTGGTTTCAGCCTTCAATCCAAAATATATAGTTTTTATTCAGTACATTGTTTCCTTTTGAAGTTTTCATTTCATCCAAAAGGTCTTCATTACAGCCATGACATTATCTTCCAGTCAACGTGCTACACTATTTAGAGTACTTGGGGATGGGGATTGTTATACCCTAGTTGTTTTCTTTTCCGTTTCGGTTCAGGTTTGAAGCATAAAACAGATCTAGCCTTGAAGACTATCACATTATGCTAGAAACTATTGTTTCCCTGATGCCAACTTACCTATGGTGGGGTCCCCTCATTCTCACACGACATGGACCAGTCAACCTCTTTCTTGGAAATCCTCCCCCACCACATTTTCTCTCTTTATCCGCGGAGTGAGTGAGGCTATGCCCCCACAGGAAGGCTCGAGACTTGGAGCCATTTGCAAAAACTCCACAGATAAACTCCATGCAATAGCAGTCTCAAGCGACTCTATCCTTGGACTCCTCAAGTTACCGAGGCTAAAGCCCTCATTCTAGGAATACAACTAGCAGTCCATCTTCAGTCGTAAGGGTTTTTGCTTCTTCTCAGACGACCTCTCCATAATTGGCTGCCTTCACGGAAGAGGATCAACCCGTCAAGATGTAGAGATCATTCTTATAAAGGTCCTTAGATTATGTAATGGAATCTATAATGTTAGCTGAAATTTTAAACCTAAGGCTGATAATATTGAAGCCCATATCTTAGTAAATCTAGGAAGTACAAAGAACCTAAATACTGCTTGGTTCAATAAGTTTCCCTTATGTATCCTTTTTCCGAAAAAATACCCACATTTAGCATGATTCATAGTTTATTTGTTTTGACATAAATCAGTAATTTCACACACATATATATACCCACAAGTATTAGTTTGTTAACATCCATTTTCTGTCCCAAAAAATCTAATTGATGATATTATATATTACTCCCTCGTATTCTAAATAGATGATTTTCTAGTCATGTGCACAAGAAAGAAGAAAAAAAATAAACTAATTTACTCTTACTTTTGTCATAATGCATGTAATTTAAAAAATGGAATTTTGAGATAAAAATTGAGGAATAATTAAAAATATATGATAAAAAAAGGTATAACATTTTATATTTTAAATAGGATGATAGGAAAAAAAATATTAATAACACGTGTATCCGGTAAAAAAAAAATTAAACCCACGCGTCTCTAAATAGTGCTAGTACTTTTTAACGGAAGAAACAATTTGTTTCAAATTTACCAAGAACGATTATTTTTTCTTTTTAAAAAACAGTCACCAATGATAATCTGCTTTCCGCCGTCGCTCATCCGGAAAATTTCCCGTTCAGAGTTGTATTCACAACTCAATTCCCAGCCGCGGTTGATTTGTCCCGTAATTACACCACAAGTGTGTTTTTTTGTTTTGGCTGAGTGTGAAGCGCACATAGAAGTCAGTCACCAACAGGCTGACTTCTATTGTGCGCCACATAGTGCACGTTTTTTTTTATTTGTACTTGTGAAGGAGGCGCACACTGGAAGTCAACCTCCTGGCTGACTGATTTCAGTGTGCGCCTCCTTCACAAAGTACAAATCCGAATTTTTTAAATCGGCTACTTTGTTTAGGGAGCGCATACTAGAAGTCAGTCTCCTTTAGAAATGAGACATCACGACTCTTCTTCTCCCAACGCTAGTTAACGACTAGTTTTTTCACAACATCTATATATATGCACTTTATTTTCTGATTACAATACCTACTCTTCTTACGAATTGCTTCTCCAAACTAACTCAAAACTCATATTGCTTTCTCTTCCTTTGCTCCTTTCTGTCAAAACCATATAAACTATGGAAATTCCTTGTACCTCTATCTTCATATAGATCTCAATTATGGAAATCATGGTATATTTTCATATTTCTCCTTCCTCTAGGTTTATATTCACACACATATCCGAATTAGCCACATCAGTTCTTTCAAAATCATGTTAAAAATCAAGTAGATTCAGATTTGGGAGAGATTACGTGATTACCTCCATCATTTATCGGAAGCTCGAGAGCAGATACCCACTCCTTCATTTGTTCCTCTTAAAGTCAACAACGACGCTCTTGTTAGGATGATGATATCCAACTTCTTGCAGATTCCCGATATCGTGATGGAACCTGGAATGGAAGTGAAGTTCGAGTCTGCTGCACAACTTCATTCGAGAATAACCCCATTAATTTGGGTGGTGGTGAACATAGTTCGAAGATGATCTGAGATGGAGCCGGAAGACTTCCCTATGATGATGAGATGATGATGATGATGATGATGATGATGATGATGATATGATGATGAAGTTAACGAAGCCGGTCCTTCGACACCAGCTGAACCTTACACACCAATTGCTTCATTCTTAACGCAAGTACACTACTAGAAAAAACGGATTTACCTACGCCTATTTCCGTGGGTAAGTGGTAGGTATTCAATTTTACCCACGGAATACCTACGGAAACGTTCCATGGGTAAATACCTCATGGGTATGTTATTTACCTACCAAATAAAAATTCCCGTAGGTAATTACCTACTAAATGCCTACGGAAAAGTCCGAAGGTGAATACCTACGGAAATTTCCGTGGTTAAACACCTACGGAATACCCACGGAACTCATGTTATGTTGCCACGTGGATACCCACAGAATAACTACGGGGCAGATTACCTACGGAAATTTTCGTGGGTAATCACCCACGGAATACCCACGGAAGTCATAATTTGTTGCCACATGGATACCCACGTAATACCTACGGGACACATTACCCACGGAATAATTCCGTAGGTATTTCCTACGGATTACCTAATACCTATAGACCACTTCACCTATGGCCTTTACCGAAGGTATTCCATAGGTATTTTGTGCATAACACCATGACTCGAACTGCTTTTACCCACAGACATTATCGTGGGTATCCCGGGTAAATTTTACAAGCTTTTTAAAAAAAATGTTACAGCAGGTAACAAACCCAAAGCTGTTTTCTTGTAGCACAAAAGCGACAAATAAATTTAACCACAAGATACAAACCATATTTATTCAACCTTCCGATATCACCAAATATCAAACATTCAATCAACCAAATATCAAACACTAGCATATATCGTAGCACCTCCTCTTCCGATTTCCCTTCCATTTCAAGAGCAATACTTTTTACATCTTCCCTACCATGTGTCTCACATGCTCGGATGAAAGTATTGAAATCCCTTCTAGTCCAAATTGAGAACCCCTAAAGTGCAAACAATCCTTAATATTCAATCTGTCAAAACAAGATGGTAGACGGCATAAGCTACTTATTTCTTAGAGTAGACGCTCCTTTTCCTCTTGCTCTTCCGCTGTCAAGGGTGGATCTGAAGTTTCTGCATTTTAACATCCAGTTAGCATCAGGGTCAAAAGAAGAGCTATAAAAAGAAGACGTCATAATTATTTTTTAACAAATAGCTAATTAAGTACCTTCTGGTTCACCCACATCAATTGAATCTTTTGACCGATTCTTTTGACTTGCCTACAAAGTAGGAAACATTGGTTAAATTATACCAAACATTGAAACTTGAACAACCCATAATAGAATGTCCATAAAATTGGAAAATTTACATACCACAAGATAACAAACTTCTTTTCATACAATTGACTTAACCTTTGAGTGTTGAAGAACGGGAAATCATGACTGCAAAACATATATACATGAACAATTGTGAAAAGGCGGAAGAAACAATTCTAGAAAGAGAATGAGGTATATATTGCAGTTAAAGCCCTTACAGCTGAGGCATACGAGGAATTCAAGGCTCTTTAGGTCTTGAAGGTCCACTCTGACGCAACGTTTGCTTAAAATACTCAGATTCCGAATAGCTAGTCACATAAACAACCAGCCATCAGTTGCATGCCCAATTGTGAGACATAGACAAGGTTTAATAAACTTGATTTCTTACTTCCGCTCTCGTTTTGGTGGTTCAATCCAGTTGTCAGCAGCAATTTTTTTGAAGTCAACTTTGCTTTCACCCTGAAAGTTATAAACATTGGGATTATCCTAGGTAAACAGCGGAGTCACACAAACTACCAGGTCACATTTTTTTTACCTTAGTATCACCAAAATCATACAGGTCAGCAGCTGCTCAAGGTTGTAGCCGGACAACAAAATGATCAGTACAATGAGAAAGTCTTATTTAGCAACCAACAAAATAGTGAATAATTGTGAGCAGATAAATTAACACATAGAGGCCAAAGAAAAGACGTACTGTCATCCATCTTAAATGTTATAGCATCCTCTGTGAACTTTTTCATCTTGGCATCAAGTTCTGCAGTAGCTTCTTTTCCTTTAGCAATAATCCTGTCAATATCCTCTTCCGTGATTGGGCTGTCCCAGAGCTAAAAACCATTTCACCACCAAATCTCACCATTTGCAGAAGTTCATCTTTGTTAACAGCTGAAATCAAACACGAACATAATATTAACGATCAAAGATGTTTTCCAATTTCAAATTGGTATAAAAAAACATCTCGCGTAATTTTCTTACTTCTCTGCTCAGCTAATCTTCCTTGTTGAATGACTAAAGCATCAAGTGCCAGCTTCTTGTAAGCTCTTTCACTAACCTTTTCCTCTATTGTGTACTGGTGCAATCAACAGGGTACGAGGTAAGAGATCCGGATGTTAACAATAATCATTGCCAAACAAGTTGGTCTTAAATATGGAAGAGGAGTTACAAACCTTTGTACAAAAACGAAACACCTGGACTTCTTTCTTTTGACCAATTCGATGAGCTCTATCCATTGCTTGCAAATCAACTTGAGGATTCCTGGCACAAATGATTAAAGGAATAGGAATAAACATTAGAACTAGTGGGTCAGCAGACATCATATAATTCGTATGCCTTTGCACAAAATGAAAATATTGAATATATTTGTATCCACATCACCAAAAAAGCAACACACTAATCACTGTCGTAGAGAATGACAATATCTGCAGTAGCAAGATTAATGCCAAGACCTTCAGCTCTAGTTGATAATAGGAAACAAAATTTCTCACTCTCTGGTTTGTTAAAAGCTTCAATAGAAGCATCTCGGTCTTCTCCTCCAGTATTACCATCAATACGACAATACAGGTGACCCCGGTACATCAGATAGTCTTCAAGAATATCAAGCAATCTGGTCATCTGCATTCAAAGCACAAGCAATCATCGCCAAACTTAAGGGTTAAACTAAAGATTGAGAAAAGATCAAGCAAAAAAGTTCAGCCGATTAAAAGTAACCATTTTAAGGAATTTACATGAGAGAATATTAGAACACGAGAACCATGCTCTTTTAGTTTTGGTAGCATCTTATCAAACAAAACCATTTTTCCTGAGAAAGAATATTGAAGACTAATAGTAAATTATTTCTACTACCATCGATAGACCTGGAAGAAGGAAAAATACAGGTGCAAAAAAGGGAACCTAAACCTTTCTTTCTGGTCAATTTACATACAGATTATTCTCCTAGAGACACATCAAAAGCTGAAGCATATTAGGTACCCTGGTGTTTGAATTCGATATCTTCATTAAAACCATCATATATTCAGGGGAAAGTGAATGTTAGATACAAGGGAAACTGAGCATATGAGAAGAAGATACCTTTTGGAGAGAAAATGAATGACTTAAGAACACTAGATCACTATGTATGTTGGTCGTTAAACTTTTAATTAGGAAAAGTATACATACAAAGTAATTAAGACTCGATCTTTACATACTAATCAGTTATGTGCTGTTTTATCTGCTAATCGCAACTAGATAATTCAAACTCAGAAATATCCTATCTCCCCTATGAAAGTGAGCAAATTGCTACCATCCCAATCTCTTTAACCTCTCAAGACAAGTGGATTTGGCACAACACTAAAAATAAGCAGTACACTGTCAAGTCAGGTTCTATTATTACACTTTCCATTTGTTTTTGCTGCTTGTTGGGACAATTATAATTCTGAGTTGTAGCAACTCTGATGATAAGATTTTTGTTGTGTTCTCTCTGTCAAGCCAATTTCCATTTGATCATGCCTCCTTATCGAGCTTTTATGATTATAGCTGTTGAAGATCTGAAGATAATATTTTTGTTTTGTTCTCTGTTGTTGCGGTGTGATTCTGCGCCTTACCTTGACAGTTATTATTGCAGTTGTAAAAGTTCTGAAGATGGTATTTTTAAAAATTGTTTGACAGATGATGGATAATTTTATTAGAAGCTCAATTTTTATCCGATCAACAAGTACATTACAGAGAAACATCTCCTCTGTATCTGAATTAATAGAGACTAAACATCTCCTTATTTTCCTCTCATGCCTGTCGTCTTCCTTACAGTTGAATCTCAATCATTTTCACAAGAAGTAACATGTACATTGAGCTTACATGTATGTGACCGATACGAGATAAACTGGTGTTCTATTTCTAACGGACAACATTTGTACAGTTGGTTCAGACATAAACACCCGCAACAATCCAGGCCTTTAGGGTTACTACTACTAATAATACAGAAGAAAAAAATCAACAGAAGAATAAAGAGAGCCTAACCTGCAGGTTTCCTTTTTGTTGAAGCATCAGACAAAGAGCCCGGAATCGGAGGAGAAGTGCCGTTGTAAAATTGGTTCAGACGTTTGCCGGGAACAAGCAGAGGTAATTACAGAACCAGTGGAGAATGAACAAACCTGTTGTCAACTTGGGGTCTTCCTCTTCAAGCAGCCAAATCGAAGAGTGTAGTTGTGTGCGATTGTAAGCCAAATCAGATGGAGCCCAGAATCGCAAAGAAGAAGCGGGGAAGGAGAAACGAGCGAGGGAAGCTGTGGCGTTTAAGGAAGGAGCGAGGGAAGGGTTTCGAATTCGATCGCAGAAGAATTAGAAACTGGCAGAAGGAAAGTAGAAAACAAGTTAACTTATTTTGTATAAAACGTTGTCGTTTTACAATTTTTACCTACGGGAAGAGTCCGTGGGTAATTACCTACGGTACTTTCCGTGGGTAAAAGTAGTGAAAGTATACTTCTGTACGAAAACAAAGTCGTTAATAAGTCGTTTAATATTTACTTTACCTACGGAATCAGTCCGTGGGTAAATACCTACGGGACTGTTCCGTGGGTAAAATTGGCCTTAGTACGCTGAGTTAACTTATGCCAAAACGTAGTAGTTTAATAGAACTTTTACCTACGGAAATGACCGTGGGTAAATACCTACGGGAAAATTCCGTGGGTAAAACTAAGTCGTTTAATAGAAACTTTGCCTACGGAAATAGTCCGTGGGTAATTACCTACGAGACTATTCCATGGGTAATAATCTGGACTAAGTATGCAGGTAATCATCTGTGAATAAAACGAAGTCGTTTAACTAATATTTACTTTACCTACGGAATTAGTCCGTGGGTAAATACCTACGGGACATTTCCGTGGGTAAACTGGCCTAAGTATGAAGGTGATTGCCTATCAAAAAACACAGTCGTTTAATAATATATTTACCTACGGATTTAGTCCGTGGGTAAATACCTACGGGACATTTCCGTGGGTAAAACTGGCCTAAGTGTGCAGGTAAACACCTACGTATTAGTCTCGTTGGAAATCCGTAGGTGATTATAATCCGATGTTTACCCACGGGAACAACCCGTGGGTAATTATTACCGTCAGTTTACCCACGGAAATAGTCCGTGGGTATTTTTCGCACCACTTGGAGGTTGTCCCCGCTTCACTGCCCACGCAATTTACCTACGGAAATGTCCGTGGGTATATATTTCTGTGGGTAATCCGTAGGCATTATGTTGGGAAACTCTTCCTCCACTTTCCCGTAGGTAAACCGTGGGTATATACCTACGGTTTTGATCCCGTGGGTAATTTTCCTGGGTAAAACAACAACTTTCTGGTAGTGTAGACCTACAAGCCATAAGCCAAATGCCTTCAGATCTCGACCGACGTGGTATACCGTATTGGAGGCCAGGGCAAGAGTTTGTCAAAGGTCAGGAGTTTCTGAACAAAAATGTTCTTGTTATGGCTGTCAAAGATTATCACTTGCAAAAAAATGTTGATTTTCTACCACAAGAAAACACCAGAAAAGTCTACGCGTTAAAGTGTCGACAAGATGAAGGATGCAAGTTCTATTTTCGAGCATGTCTGTTGAAGGATGCATTTGAATGGCGTGTACGTAAGTTCACTCCTCACTCGTGTTCTCCTGTCTTGAACGAGAATAATGACCGGTTCATAACCTACCATTTCATTGCCGAGGCGATGATTCCCCGAGTGAAGGAGAATCCGGGACTACAAGTGAAGACGGTTATTCAATTAATCCGCCAGGAGTATCGTAGGAAAATAAGCTATAAAAAAGCTTGGTTGGGTCGTGCTGAAGCCATAAGAAGAGTTTACGGGGATTGGGTGCAGTCATATGCCGAACTACCCAGGTACATCTTAACCATAAGACATTACATGCCTACTTCATTTGTGGATTTGGAGTCTAATGTTGTGTTTGAGAACGAGATGCAAACCACATCAGTTAGGCAATTTAAGCGTTGCTTCTGGGCATTCGGGCCATGCATAACTGCTTTCAAGTACATGAAACCCCTATTGCAAATAGATGTGACTCACCTTTACGGGAAGTACAAGGGTAAGTTACTAGTGGCTGTTGCGCAAGATGGTAATAACAAGATTATTCCCATGGCTTTCGGCTTGGTTTCCAGGGAATCCAGGGATGACTGGAAATATTTTCTCGATCGTGTGCGTAACAAAGTTATCGGGCCACGTTGTGATGTCGCTGTAATTACTGACCGTGCCACAGCTATAATGTCAATTATGAGGGAGGATCAATACTGGCTTCCACCATACGCAGAACATTTCTTGTGTCTCCGTCACGTAGCTTCGAACTTTCAAACCAGATATGGGAACAAGGAATGGAAGAAGTTTTTGATAAACACCGGTAATTATTTGATTTATACTTCTGTTTATTAACTGTAAGTTAGTAGTAATTGTTTATGACTGTTTGATTTTTATTTGTTTGTTGTTAGGTTACTCATTTAGGAAGGATATTGTTGATGAAAGATTGAGTCATTTAATATCTCTTCACCCCTCGATTGCTGCCTTCTTCAATGATCTCCCAGTGGAGAAATGGTCCCGTGCTTATGATGACGGTAGACGGTGGGGTCATACAACCACCAATCTGGTGGAATGCATGAATGGTGTGTTGAAGATGGTTCGCTTGCTGCCCGTGACAGCAATTGT
>CM041779.1:48468806-48490736 GCA_023374045.1 Limonium bicolor | reverse complement strand
AAACCTTTTCACTTATGAACATCTATGTGCTGAGGAATTGTCCATTCTGCTAAATGGATACGGGCCCGATAGCTCAGGCGAAAATGATTCCCTCTCTTGGTCTTGGAGCGATGATGGAGTCTTCTCTGCAAAATCATTCTATAATGTAGTGCGATCTCTTTCAGAAGCCCCATCTACAAGCTGGCACAAAATCTACTAGCAGAATAACACTCCACCAAGACTAGAACCTCTGATTCAGTTTCTTCTCAAAGGAAAACTCCTCACCAAGGACCGGCTGTTTGCAAGAAATTTAATTTTAATCAGTCAGGTTTTCTGCCGTCTTTACAAGCTAGCAGATGAGACCACAAGCCACCTATTCTTACGCTGCCCAAGCTCGCGCTCTCTTTGGAATCATATTCTCACCTGGTGGAATGTGCCAATAGTATTGCCTCAATCTCCAATCGAACTCTTCTTAGCCTGGCAAATTCACTGGCATTCAAAACAAGTAAGAATCTGGTGGTCCTCCACCCTGCTGTTCACGTTGGGAGCTATTGAGAAATTATGAGCTTATTTTATTGCCTAAAAACATGCTTAACAATGTTAAGCATCTGTATTGTATTTATACAAATGTACAGCAACGGTAAACTATACATATGTGGGCCGCATATTTTGTATGGGCTAATAATGAACCGTGAACCAATATAGAAGACATATGGGCTAGTATTCTAACACCCCCCCTCAAGAGCTACTTGGGTCACCTTGTAGATCTTGTATTAAAGATAGACCTATGTCTTTAAGAAAAGAAGCATAAGATTTTCCAGCTGGGGGCTTGGTGAGGAAATCTGCCAGCTGCTGTTTGTTGGAGATGTGTTGTACAGAAATGAGACCTTCCTGAATTTTCTGTCTTACGAAATGAATGTCGATCTCTATATGTTTGTCCTTTGGTGTTGAACGGGGTTCTTGGCAATGAAGACTGCAGACTTGTTATCACAGTGGAGTGGTTGGTTGAATCTCCGTTACTCCAAGTTCGTGTATTAAGCGGCTAAGCCATGATAGTTCACAGGTTACTGCTCGCATGGCACGGTATTCTGCCTCAGCTGATGAAAGGGAGACACTGCTCTGCTTCTTGGATTTCCAAGAAATTGGTGATCGGCCCAGCATGATGTAGTAGCCGGAAACAGATCGTCTTGTGTCCTTGCAACCAACCCAATCACTGTCACAAATGCCAGAAGAGATAAGTCAGAATCAGTATTTAAATGAATGCCATAATGTGCTGTACCATGTAAATACTGCAGTGTGTGATAAGCTGCTTGTAAGTGTTTTGTAGTTGGAGCTTGTAAGAATTGACTAAGTAATTGAGTTGTGAAACAGATATCTGGACGAGTATGGGTCAAAAAATTCAGTTTACCAATCAAACTTCTATATAGAGTAGGGTTTGGAAGGATCTCACCATCTGCTGAACCGAGTTTGATTGTAGAAGGAAGAGGGGCTGTAGTGCTATCTTTACCATGTATGCTGTGGTCTGTCAGAATTTCATTGCAGAACTTGCGCTGAGTAATAACCAGACCTGTTGAATGATACAGAAATTCCATGCCCAAGAAAAAATGTAGTTGACCAAGATCTTTGATTCTGAATTCTTGGTTCAGTTTATATTTCACACTTGTAATTTCAGTTGGGTTATTTCCAGTGTGAGAATATCATCAACATACACAGCAGTGATAGTAAGATGATGTAGATTGTTTTTCAAGAATACAGAGCAGTCATTCTCTGATTTTCTGTATCCTAATGTTTCCAAAAAGATGCTTAGTCTAGCAAACCACTGGCGGGATGCTTGCTTCAAACCATAAAGGGATTTCTTCAGGCGACAAGCATTTAAGTTCTTGTCTGTTTTTAAACCTTTTGGTATTTGCATGTATATTTCCTCTTGAAGATTCCCATGGATGAAAGCATTATTGACATCTAGTTGATCTATTTTCCATTTTTTTTAACAGCAATGGCTAGAATTGTCCTAATTGTGGTCATGCGAACCACAGGAGAGAAAGTTTCGGTGTAATCTAAGCCATACTTCTGACTAAAGCCTTTGGCAACTAGTCTAGCTTTATATCTTTCAAGAGTCCCATCAGATTTCAATTTGGTTTTGAAAACCCACTTACAGCCGATTGCTCTTTTATGTTTAGGAAGTTTGGTGAGTTCCCAAGTCCCATTGTCTATGAGGGCTGTAAGTTCTGTATTAATGGCTTCAACCCAATGGGAATGTTTAGAAGCCTCTTCATAGGTTTGTGGGTCTTGAATTTCCAGAATTTGATCAAGAGTGTGTCTGTTGGTGATGGAAGTTGCTGTTAGAGAGAAAGATGGGTTATATTTGTAAGAGAGAGAGGATAAGAAGAGGAGATCTGTTTGTTTGAGTTCAGTCTGGTTCTAAATATTTCTGTGAAAGGGTCTTGGTGAATGTGGGTAGAACCTGTGGTATAGTCTTGTAGATAAGAAGGAGGATGTCTTATCCTTGTAGATCTTCGTAGTGTATCAACAGTGGATAAATCAGTGAGAGTTTGGGTCTGATCTGATGTAGGTTGGTCTATTTCAAGAGAAGCAGGAAGCTGTGTTTCTGGTGGAATATCATCGGAATGCAAAGATTCAGTTGCATGATTATCAGAGGCAATATAAGGTTGTGGTGTGGAGGAAGGAAGATCATCATCAGAGACATAATGTGTTCTTGAACAGAGGTAGATTGATTGTAATCAGAATCAGCTGTACAGAGAGGATATCTGGATGAGGGTGCTTAAAAGGAAATATGGATTCATGAAAGACAACATCACGAGATGTGATGATTGCATAATCTTGTATTCTGAGAAGCTTGTATCCCTTTTGGTGTTCAGCTAATCCTAGATGAATGCAAGGGATAGATTTTGAAGCAAATTTTCCCTGTTTGGTACCTAGAATAAGAGCATAAACTAAGTAGCCAAAAGGTCTTAGATTGCTGTAGTCTACTGGTGTGTTGTATAAAACTTCATAAGAGGTTTTACCTTGGAGGGAGGAGGATGGTAGTTTATTGATTAGATCAGTAGCTGTTAAAGGCATTCACCCCAGAATTCTAATGGAATTTTAGATTGATGGTATAAAGCACGGCTGTTTCCATTAAGTAACGATGCTTGCGTTCAACTATTCCATTTTGTTGGGGGGAATGAGGACAATATTTTTGATGAATGATCCCTAAAGAGTTAAAATAGAGTTTTCCTTGATTTGAACTTCCTAACTCGAAAGCATTATCAGAACGAATACACTTGATTCTTTTTTCAAATTGTCTTTCGACATATGTGATAAAAAGTTTTAAGAATGAGAAGGCTTCAGATTTAGAATGAAGAAGTTTAATCCAAAGAGCTCTACTTTTGTCATCAACAATGCTGAGAAAATATTTTTTATTGTCGTGACTATTCTGCCTAAAGGGACCACAAATATCGATGTGAATAAGATCAAAAATCTCAGAACTGGTTGTAACAGACGAGGGGAAAAAGGTAATCTGTGGTTCTTAGCTCTGTTACAGCTATCACAAAGGAAATTTTTGTCTAGATCAGCCCGTTTTATCAATTTAAGCTGAACTAGTTTTTCAAGAGGTGTGTGACCTAATCTTAAATGCCAAAGATACATGTCAGAATTTACAGAAAGGGAAGCGTTTCTTGTATTGACTTCTGTAGGTAAATGTTGTACAATAGGAACATCAAGATTTGTAAATGACTGATATGAACTACAATGTTTACTCCGCTTTGACAGAAAAACATCTAGAGATGTACTATCCAAAACATATAGGCCTTTCTTTTCAAAAGCAAGATTAACTGTGATCTTGGCATCATGGTCCTGCAAGGCACATATGTGGGATATATTAACATATTTGCATCTATCTGTTGCAAGAACTTACGAACAGAGAGTAAATGAAATTGAAATGTGGGAACATATAAAACAGATTGTAATAAGCAAGTTGAAGAAGAAAGTTGAACAGTTCCATATCCTTTAATACATCCATTATGACCATCAGGCATTTTCACTGAATTATGACAAGCAGTAAAATCCGTATCAACAAACAGATGTATATTGCCACATATATGATCTGTAGCACCAGAATCGACTACCCATGAATTTTAAAATCATGCATTATATTTGCAGTTAAGGAGGATACATCAATACCTGCGAACTGATTGTAAAAACCAGTTCCTTGTGGTTTGGAGACTTGCTGATTTTGTTCCAGGTAGGCTCCTAAAGACGCCAGCTGCCGTTGATTAAGTCCCGGCACCGGTGTTTGTGATCATTGAGGTAGTGAGTGAGGGCATTGAGTTGATCTTTGTGAAAGCCTGGAACAGGAGTCTCAGAATCTTCATGAGGTGTTGAATCTTCGGTAACAGCAGAAGAGATGGGCTTCTTGTTCTTGTTGCGCCAGTATGAGGGGAAATTGCCGTGACCCAGTAACAATCTTCAACGGAATGGCCAAGTTTCTTGCAATGGGTGCACTTGGTTTTCTTGGAGTCGACACGTGAGGAAGCTTCTCGAGAAACTGGGTTTGGGCGATTCCCAGAATTAGGATTAAACTTGCGAAAGCTAGACCCTCATCGACTTCTGGTTTGCGTGCTTTGCGGGAGAGTCGATGATTTTCTTCCTGGCGGAGCGTGGGAATATACGTTGTCGATGGTGGGAAGGGGATTCAGCATCAGAATGTTGCTTCGCAACGACTTATACGAATCGTGCAAGCCCATCAAAAAGTCGAAGACGCGTTCGTTTTCGGGTGTTTCTGGAGTTCGACAGCAGATCCGCAAGTACAAGGAGAAATGTTGATTAATTCATTTTGTTCGTTCCAGATCTTGATCCATCGGGTGTAGTATTCGTTGATGCTGTCATTGCCTTGATCGATTTGATGAGACTCCTGGCGAAGAGCATACAAACGAGTGCCAGCAGGATCATCCCAGCCCTTGCAGAGATTTGCCCAAGCTTCAGCTGCGGTGTTGTAGTAGATGATACTTTCTTTGATGGAGTCGCTTAGGGCACTGAACAGCCAAGCCAGCACCATGCTATTTGCCTTGTCCCAGTCTAGTTGCTTATCGGAGTCGTAATCACTTCGTTTAACAGTCCCGTTGAGAATACCGACTTTTGATTTCGTGGAAAGACCAACAAGAAAGGAATGCTTCCAGGTTGCGAATCGTTTGCCATCAAACTTGTGCGCGAGGAGAGAGCTTGGACTGTCAGAAAGATGGATGTAAAGAACTTTATCCTTCTCTGGTTTTTCTGGTTTTGCGGTGTCGCCGGAGTGAGGTCCTGGCGTGTGTTGTTGTTTCTCGGAGTGAGGTGTATTAGGGTTGTCGTCGGCCATGAGGAGACGAAAGAGATTCAAGAAGAAAGAAGGATTTCTTTTCTTGATTTAACGATATTAGGCATGATGTGTTTATGTTGCTCTAATCTCTATTGACATCTGATACCATGAGAAATTATGAGCTTATTTTATTGCCTAAAAACATGCTTAACAATGTTAAGCATCTGTATTGTATTTATACAAATGTACAGCAACGGTAAACTATACATATGTGGGCCGCATTTTGTATGGGCTAATAATGAACCGTGAACCAATATAGAAGACATATGGGCTAGTATTCTAACAGCTATCTGGTATGCTAGAAACAGGAATGTTTTAAGACATAGCTCCTGATTGGCTAGCTAGTCATTGCAGAATCCACCAAGAGAAGTATCATAAAAATGGAATAAAGAGTCCAATTATCCTCTACCTGTTGCTGCTATCAACGACTAACCTAGCAGAAATTCTTCTTGCCTAAAGTTTCTTTTTGCTCTAGTTTCGTGTACTTTTGCACTGTTTTCTTTTGCTTGATTGCTCTCTGTTGTTTATAAGCTTACTGCCTTGGCAAAAATCACTCTTCAAGAGCACTAGTATTTCCTTATTGTTGTTGATCAGCTATTAATAAAAAAAGCTACATTACATGTACACGCAGAAGACGAAACATGTACAATACACCTATAAAACCTATACATTACTATATAATAAATATTGTACACAAAAATATTGCTTTCAGTTTAATGTCTATTACAGTTTTTCTTATTCATTATACAAGTTTTCACATTTGTATAGTTATATAGTAAATGTAGTAAGTAATAGAGGGTTATTACAAATGTAGCCAATAATTTGCCTTTAGTGGGCCGTAGGTGCTACCGACAATCATAGAGGAAAATTACTTTTTGCCTAGATCGAAAATGACAATTTTCATTGTTGCCTTGAACACTTAAAAAAATTATGACAGAATCTGTTGTTACATGGCATTTTAATATAGGGGCGCGATTCCTTCTTGAAGACACTTTTATATCGTCGAATGTTGACAAGTATTAGCTATCATCTCTTGGCTACATGCATGCATACGATATAACTTTTCAGAGATGAGCTCTCGTATTATGATTAGTCAACATATCTAATATATAGATTGTTTTGAAATTATATTTTAAGTTTACAATAAATAAGCTTTCAATATATAAATCATACCTAATATAATAGTGAAAAATACATATGTATGTGTAACTAAGACAACTTGGTATAACTATACATAAAAGAAGGGAAGAAAACATTGACTGCGCGCGCTATTGGGTGATTAATTTAGGAACCGCTATTATAATTCCTACAAGTTAATCTCTTACATGTTTATAATTAGCACTTTTTGGTTAGTAACAAACAAGCATATTCTAATTTGTTGGGTTGGTGTGCTGGTCGTATCATACGGATTCCTAAATAATAATCTATGGGTAGGTTAGTTCAGACGTAATACTCACCAAATCAGTACGTTAATCAATTTTGGCATGATCGACCATTGTTTATACACATCAAATTATAAAGATGACATCTGCACAGTCCATGTATACTAGCTAGTCGTTCCACCGGCGTGGAAGTTTATTGAAAGCAATTTTGCAATTCTCTGCAGTTTGACCATTTCAATTTGACACAAAAAGTTAAGGGTTCGATCCAGGAATCTGGTTGAAGGGTATATGCTTTTGAAGTTGGAACATATATTAGATTGGTTTGTTTTGTGGTGGTGGGATTTCCCTTAATTGATTGTATGGCTGGCGGTATTTTATAACTTAAATATTTTAATCTTTTTGAATGGGATTTGATTACAATATTTCTACCTACAAAATAATTTTATAAACAATAATTACTCTTCAAAATATAAGATGAATCTGCATAAATGTAAATCCAAATATAATCTCTAAAATGACTTAATAGGAGTTAGTAAAAGAGAACATAAAACAACTGACATAGTACATAAACTTATCCTACGCTATTAATTACACTGAAGTAGAATATACTCTGTACTTGATCTTCATTGAGCGTACAATTAGCAGCTTTATTTCTAGCTCAACGGGTGACAAGTTCACTTACTTTATAACAATTTGTTTGTTGCATGATCGGCATATTGGTAGCTGCCCTCACAATTTTAATTTTTTCCCTTAAACAATTAGTGTAAGTCAATACTATTATCAAACAGACGTAATATATATAATAAATTCCACAATACAATATTCTTTTCGGTCTCTGTTTGAAAAGCTAAGGGGGCATAAGTCATGCTTTTTTTTTAAAAAAAAAAAGATTGAAATCAAACTTACATGCCTTTTTTACTAATTATAGCGAGAGAATTAGTTGCAAATTCTATATATTATTATGGCAGATATTGGAAGAAAGCTCCTACAAATTTCGTGGATTTTACAATATGTACGTTGCTGTGATGTCTACTGGTTAACTGAAAGTTGAGATAAATTAGGCTAAAAACCTTAAACCTCAATATATGACCCCTGCTACATGTGACATATATATAATATATGCACACGGTCAAGGTATTTTTCTGTCCGTTGAGGATGGTACGCGCACCACGCGCCTAACTTCACTCCTCCACTGGCGATTTCCTCACCCCGACGTTCCTCCCTGCTCTGGTTCGCGGCTCCGCCGGCTACTTCCCCACATCCCTCCGCTTGGTGGCCGCTCCCGACGCTAGGCTCTCGCTGGTAGAGCCGACCCCACCCACCGGAGCTCCCTCCCGCAGTCGTACGCCATGGGCAAGCGGAAGCCCATCACCAGGTCCTCCTCTGCCCAGGAGACTCCCGTCGCCGATGTCCCTTGCCCCGTCGCTGACGCCGGTGTGCCAGCTCCGCCCCAAGTGCTACTCCCCCCCTCTGGTGGCTCCCGTCACTACTGTCCTGGCGGTTGGTCCCCCTTTGGCAGCGCCCGATTGGTCCCTCCCCCCTCTGCACGTGTCAATGAGATGGGCTCCCTGCCTGGTCAGCCCGGTGGTCCAGTGGCGGCTGGTGGTGTGCCTCTGGTTGAAGCAACTCCAGCCATATCCCTGGTGGTCGACCTGGATGCGCCTCCAACAACTTGTGCTCCCAACCCCAAAGCTTCAGGTGTGGAGCCGCCCTCCTCAGGTGCTGCGCCAGTCCTCCCCCCCCCCCCCAGTCAACAGATTGGGTCGGTCCTGGCTCCTCCCCCTGTGTCCGCCCATGCTGCTGTTCCAAGTCGTCGGACCCACGAGGTTTCTGGTCATAATAAAGGTCGTATTCCTAACCCTCCCTCCTTGGCTGCCACGGGTCCTCCGACCCGGCATCTTTTTTAGAAAATTGCTTGCTAAACAGAAATATTCTGTTGGTATGACTTTGAATGATGATCCTTGTGCTGAACAAGGGACGACCCCTTTGTCACTATAGATGAGGAGGATTTGAGTTCCGAAATTGAATATTGGAAGCACTCCCTCGTAGGGTACCTTTGGGGAAAGAAATTTGGGTTTAACCTAGTGAGAGATTTTGTTAGAGGGTGTGGAGTTTCGTCCCCACCCCCCAGATTCTGCTTCATGAAGAGGGATGGTACATGTTCAAATTTGACAAAGAAGAGGACCTTGAGTTGGTGCTAAGCAAAGGCCCCTGGCTCTTAAACTCCTCCCCCTTAGTGTTAAAAAAATGGTGCTTCGATATCTCTTTTAACCCCAAGGACCTGAACCGCATCCCAGTGTGGATCCAATTGCCCAGACTCCACATCAGCCTATGGTCCCGCTCGAGTCTTAGGAAAATAGGATCTAAGCTAGGCTCTCCTTATATACTGACCAGTCCACTGCTGACAAATCCAGAATTTCCAATGCTAGGATTCTAGTGGAAGTAGATTTTAACCAAGATCTGGTGAGAGAGGTGGAGATCCGTACTCCTAGGGGTGCTATCTTTCAGCCTGTTGTCTATGAATGGGAGCCAGTTTCATGCTCCTCCTGCAAGCAGTTTGGCCACCCTTCCCACCGTTGCCCCTCCTCTCAGGTTCCCCTGGCCCTTAGCGTCTCGCCGCCACAGAATCAGGAAAGCCCCCCGCCTTCCTTTAACCCTCTGCCCATCCCCCTACACCAGCCCCTCCTAAGACCCAACCGTCAGTTATCTCCCCAGTAAAGGGTTTAGCCTAATCTACTGAATCTAAAGGCCCCTCCTCTGCCCCCGCCTCCCCGTTGGCACCCAGACCCCTTCTTACCAAATCCCCCTCTTTCCCTCCCTCTCCCCGAAGGCCATGTCCCCTTCCCTCCAGCTCGTCCTCGAGCCCCCCATCCCTGATCCTTGGCAGCTTGTCCCTTCAAGGGTTAAGATTCCTCCTCCCACTCTCTTGGCTGCACCCCCACTCCAGCTAGCTAACTCCTTCTCCCCATTTGCTCTTGGGCCAGACATTATTGCCTCCCCCTCTACCCTTTCCTCCACCCCCCTATGAAGATTGTCATTTGGAATATTAGGGGCTGTAATTACCCCGTTAAGCTCCGCGAAATTAAGCTGTTTGTTAGGGCCCATAACCTCTGCGTCCTTGCCCTCTTGGAAACCAGAGTTTGTTGTCACAACTCTCCCTCTATCCTCTCCCGCCACTTCCCCTCCTGGAATCTGCTCCACAATTACCCTATCCATCCCAACGGGCGTATTTGGATTCTCTTCGACCCTACTCTTATTAAGCTCTCTCTCCTGCTCTCCTCAGCCCAAATGCTTACTTGCCTAGCCTCCCCCCTAGGCTCGCATCCCTTACCCTCTCTATGGTGTATGGCCACAACACCCGGCTATCCGATCTCATCTTTGGTCTGAAATAGAGGATCTTAGCGACACTAACCCTGGGCCGTGGATGGTTGCTGGGGATTTTAATAACATTCTCCATGCTGGAGACAGGCAAAGCTGCCGGCCCACCTCCCTAAGGGATTACGCGGACTTCGCTAACTGTGTCGCAAGAGCTGAGCTAAATGACCTGCGCTATTATGGGCGTTTCTTCACTTGGTGGAATAACCAATACGGTCTTGACCGTAATCTGGGGAAAATTGGCCGTGCCATTGTGAATGAAGCTTGGATTGCTACCTTCCCTCTCAGCTACTGCACCTTCCCTCCCCGCTCATATCTGATCACAGCCCCATTATTATCAGTTTCCCCCGGCCAACTCCCCCTAAGAAGTACTTCAAATTCCTTAATCTTTGGGCTATGGATCCCTCTTTCCTCACCATAGTCAGCAATATATGGAAGGTCCCCATCGATGGGAGCAGAATGTTTTCTATTGTCAGAGGCTTCGCCTTCTCAAAGGAGATCTCTTTCTCTTCACAAAAACGAATTCAGCTCTTTTTCCCTAAAGCTCATGCTATTAGGGAGGATCTCACTGACATCCAAGAGAGTCTGGATAAAGACCCCTGGAACCCTTCTCTGATCTCTAAGGAGAAGTCGCTCCGCTATGCTCTCCGCAAGCGCAACCTTCAAGAGCTTATGTTCCTCCGGCAGCTCGCTAAGATCCGTTGGCTCAAGCAGGCCGATATGAACACAACATTCTTCCATAGAGCCATCAAGGCTAGACGCAATAAAAACTCCATCGCCACTATCACCAACGATCTAGGGCTGGATCTTTCCGACCCGGACGACATCGCAAACTGCCTCATCTCCCATTTCATGGGTCTCATGGGCACAAGGTCCCCTCCCCTCGCCCCCTCTCTGATCTCAATCTGGACTCGTCTAGAACCCTTACCCCCTCCAGCTGGTCTCCCCTTCTCAGGCCTGTGGATAACGCTAATATTAAGTCTGCCCTTTTTTCCATTGGGGATGACAAGTAGAAGCAACCTTCGCCTTCTCGCCTCCATTGATGTATAACAAGTGAGGCAAGATTTTTAACTCGCCTCCATTACTTTGTGTAAAGAATGAACAATAGAGGCAAACTTCTCTTCCTCGCCTCCGTTGATGTCAAACAATCGAGGCAACTCTCTAGTTGCCCCCGTTAATCTTTATTTTGAAAAAAAATATTAAATCCGTACACAATTTACATATTTCTTCCGAAAACATCTTCATCATTAAAAATTTCTACAACACCAAGTACAAATGAGGTGATTTCTGCTCTTAATTTTACAAATAAATATATATATATAAAATAAAACACACTAAAGCTCTTTCATGTTATACTGTATGGTATCTCAAAACTTCTAGAGTCTCAATGACCTACCTTTCTAGATATTTCAAAAAACTAACCTCTGTCATTTGAACCTCCTCATCTAACACCACATCAAATACAAACTTGTACCTCTCCACATATTCAGTCAGGTCAACTTACAATGAAGAAAAGTTTGCTCAAGGTGGTGTCTGAACCAAAACAAAAATAGGGCATCGTCCTCTAATTTCAACGATGGTACTCAAGGTAAATCAGAAAAAATGAAAAATGAGCCTTTAGTTAACCTGGCTTAGGGTATAACCCTTCCAATAGATACTGATCAGCATCTCTTAGAAGATCATTTGCAATATCCACATGAATATCCACCGTACCAGTATAGATGAATTAAGACGAAGAACAAGGCCATGCTAACTACTAGATAATTATCAGAAAATTCTACACCTTACAAAATATTAATGTAGAATTGAACTCATCATCAACTCAAAAGTATATGACTTAACCATATAAGAAGCTTGGCATGATTTTTAATTGTGTCACATATAATAAAGCTTTATAACAAAGAGTCAAGGAAGAAAAGATGTCCAAATCTGGTAGATAAATTCTCCCTTCTCCAACTTCTGATCACCCTCCATCTTGATAAAATCAGAAACATTGTCCTACAAGGTTAACTTAAACTCAGTCAACCATTGAACAGTTGTCTACAAATGAGCATCTACTATGTAGAACTGGTACCTCTTATCTGCATCGCAAGACCGTACAGAGCAAAAGCATTATTATGCTGAAGTGAACCATTCTTTGAATCTAGAAGTTTCAATAATGGGACTAAACTGCCGCTTTGAGCAATTCCAACTTGATAGTGTGATTCCTGAAATAAGAAGTCACTTTAATCTGGTGAGAGAACTGTCATGAGTCAATCACAATGACCCCAACAAGATGATGGTATTATATAAATGCATAAGAAAATATAACTAACCTGACAGTTACCATCACCTTGAATCTTGCGCTCAACCAAGGCATACAACTGCTGACATAGCCCCCAAGGGAAGATGCATCCACCTTTTGACCAAGAAAAGGATGGTCATTGGGCTTTGCATTTTTATTTACATGTTATACTCTTTTCTCAAATTCCAGCAAAAAAACAACATGTTTTATTTACCTGGTGTGACACAACAGAAAAAGCTCGTTATGTTATTTTAACGAAAATATTTCAAAAAGACAATTAGCTCAAAAATCTATATGGGAAACTCATGACTAAAAGCAGAATCTGAATTCTATTATAGAAATAAAGAAACCTAAAACCAGACATAAAGAAATTTGAAGTGTTTTAAGCTAAGGATTCAAGGTTCATTAATTTCTGGTTGAAGATTAGAGGGCTATATCATTCAGCATTTGGTGGAAGCGAACAAGCTAAATGATTTAATTAGCAAGGCTTAGATCAAACCTTTAGTCAATATGAAGAATTACACACAAAAAATTGAGTAATTGGCACAACATCCTGTGTTTCGACTAGGGAAGTGAGGCGGATATTTAGCAAATTACTCTGTTTGCCTACAGAGGTTGAAGCAGGCCAGCGTTTTGAATTAGGGAGGTGAGGCAAACATTCAGCAAATTACGCTCTTCCGGCTGATTAATTCAATTATAATTAACAAGCAACATAATTCAAGCTAGCGGGTTAACTAGTGTAATTAGAGAGAGAATGAAAGACTAATAGGCAATAATACGACAATCAGGAGCGAAGATGATAGAAGGGGGTCACCATTCACCAGAATATGCTTCAAGTTCCACTTGGACCTCGTGTTGCTAAAATAACGCCCCGGTGGGGAAATGCTGCTTTGGTCAAAATGGCAGGCTATTAGATTCATGCAAATCGTAGCTATGTTTTTCATTTTCACATTCACTTCTTCATCCGGAGATCATACGAAACATAACCACTCTGAAATTCCCAATGATCACTTCATTAGTTGTTGATAATTAGGTAGTATCAAAACGAAGCATATAAGGATACTACCTTTTGTTGGTTGTCTTGACCAATATGAAGTAGGGTTCGGATAGAGATTCCACTTCCCACGACTTCCAATACGGGGTGTCCTTACTCTTCAATTCGGTGGCGAAAGATTAGAGCTAGAGTTGAGGGACAAAGAAAAGATTTGAAGAAGAACGGTGGAGAAATTTAAAGGAGAAGATTTTGAGAAGGACGAAAGAGAACAACAGGGTATTTGGTTTTTTAGTTCCGATACGGAGCCCGACATGAAAAGGCTCTTCTGTGACATCTCAATGGAGGCACTCATAGGTAGCCGCCTCAATAATCGCAAATACAATGGAGGCAACAGGAAAAACTCGCCTCAATGGGTATCCTCAATGGAGGCGACCTTCCTAAGTTGCCTCAGTTAATTATATCTAAACATAAACAATTGAGGCAATAGGAAACCTTGCCTCTGTTGATTATCAGTGTTAATATATCTAAATACAGAAAATAGAGGCAATGTAAAACCTCACCTCTATTGATAGTATTAATTGAGGCGACTGATGTAAGTTGCCTCTGATAATTAAATCTAAACATAACATAGGAGGCAAAAATTAAATCTCGCCTCCGTTGATCTTGTCAATGGAGGAAACCTTAAAGTCACCTCAATAATCAAACTATCAGAGGCAATAATATCGCTTTCCTCTCTTGATTAAATGAAAGAAGGCCAGCTTTATGTTGCTTCCGTAGATCTATCTAAGTTGCCCCGATGGTTGTAGTGGTTTTCATGGTTTTGGTGTGATATTAAACGGCTAACCGTCAATTTTGAGAAGATTTTATTGGTTTTGGTATAATTCTAACTATATAATTGTATATTTATTTTTGGTAATCTAATAATTAATCATATAGTTTTATACTTGTATTCAAAAAATTAAATTAAATAATAAATTAATTGCTTAAACTATTTTTTCTGTTAACCGGATTCATCAAAATCAATAACCGAAACTGGAACCAAAACTGGGAAACTAAACGATTCAATTAACCGAACCAGCAAACGACTTCAATTAACCAAGTATCCAGTTTCGTTCCAATTTCGGTTTGACAGTTTCAATTTTCGATGAATACCCGTAAAAGACGGTAACATTCCGAACTATGACGCTTACCACTGCGTCAACCCCGCGTCCACGCATACTTCCATCAATTCTTAGGGGGCCAGCCAAAATAGTCCAGAGAAGTAACTAATGTAAGTCTTTTGGACCAGGTATTTTACTACAACTTTGGCAAAGTTGAGCATAGTACGTCATTAGTTAATAACTTTTACACATTGCACCAACGAGTACTATATAAAAAGAAAACATGTTCTAATAGTTCAAATAAAAGACACAACAGTATCAGGTCCTGATTATACAAGATGAAATATACAGATTATTCTTTCAGAATATATATCTGATGTTAGTGTTACCATTTATAATTATACACAATCATACATACTGCAGTATCAGTTTTGGACATTTGTTCGTTGGTTTTTAATATATTTACATACATGTGCACAAAGACTTTTCAATGTTGTACGTAAATTTTGTCGACACGTAAAGATCTGAATTAGTAGTATCTAGTACTATATTGGCAGGGTAAATGGGTGTATTAAATATTAATGACACCGAGATTCAGCCCGGCAGGCCGGTCGACTCACTCTCCGGTTCCATAACAACTAGTAGTACTATTATTTTTGAGAAAATAACCTTACCATCAGTTATCAATACCTCAGCCCGACCCATTTTAAAACATAGCCATATACTAGTACTATATATTTATAAATAAAATTTACTATTTATCTAAAAAAAAAAGACAATGTAGAATTGTAAATAGCTTCGGTGTGAAATAATAACAAACAAGGTTGTAGAGATCCAAGCATTCCTAAACATTATGTAGCGCGATAGAGCATAATAAAATGGTGTACTAATGTAGAAATCATTAATAACAAACATGCCCCACCTTCATTTATGTAAAGCTGGGTAGCTTTGGTTAAGTTGATTAGTTTGGGTCATTGTATTTACTTCCGCCTATTTAATTCCGCATTATAAATTCAAGCTTTGATTTTTATTTAATGAAAACAATAGATTTTTTTTTTTCAAATATCGCTTTCGCAATTGTATAAATAACTAGTCATATATAGAAATAGACTAGTATTAGTATCATTTTTTCTTTCATATATAGAAATGGAAAAGTATTACTATCACCATTCATTCAAAGTCGACATTCAAAACAAGTGAAGACTCGTAACACGCCTCAATTCCACACCAACTAAATCTTATACTATTTAGTTTTGCAACAAAACCATTTGCAAATTCACTTCCCTCACAATAAAATAAAATATTTACAAATTTCTTCTTAGATCAATTATTGCTTTATTTTTTTATAAACATATCAAATCATATATAATCTCCTCCTTAGTACGTACTTGGATCAAACTGATCTTCTCTCTTTAATTCTCTTCCAGCTCTCTCCTCCCTCCCTTCAAGTGAAAGTAAATAGAAAAGGTGAGCAATTAAAATAAAAAGGGGGGAATCCAATTAGAAGATGAGGAATCATAACCAGCAGCAGAAGCAACAAGTACAGAGGAAAACAATGATGATTAATAACGCTACCAAATCATCATCACCATCTCCAGTTCCTGTGACGTCAAAGCCCCCAACCTTACTAATGATCTCACCATTCAAAAACCTCGTCTTTCTTTTCATAATCTTCAGCGCTGGTCTTTCTATCGGGCTCACAATCAGATCCATCGTCATCACTATACCCCCACCTTTGCAACTTCATCATCAACCATCCATCTTTCTTAACGACGATCACCAGATTCACCACCACCGTCTTTTCCTACACCAACATAATCACCATCGGAACCAACTCACTTCGACGATTTCATCACCTACACCTTACCCACCAACCAGTAACTACGACGACGAGCCAACTCCCACCACCAGTACTACATCCCACCAACCACCCAACAATGAAGACGTCGTCGACCTTATCGCCGCTAATGATGATAAAACACGAGATGGATGACAAGGAATTGATGTGGAGAGCTTCAATAGTGGCTAAAATAACTCCATTCCCATATAAACGAGTACCTAAACTCGCTTTCATGTTCTTAACAAAGGGCCCACTCCCTCTAGCCCCACTATGGGAGAGATTTTTTCGCGGAAATGAACGTCTTTACTCCGTTTACGTTCACTCAGACGCGTCGTTTGAACCTCCGAGTAACTTAACCGCTGTGTTCCGTGACAGACGAATACCTAGCAAGGTACGTATGTCGTATTACGTAATTCCTAATTAAAATGAAACTCAGTCAATTCAAATTTGTGTTTCTTAATGAAATCTGATGTGTGTATATAGGTAATTAAGAGATGAATAGGATAGGGACACGCGCGTTGTGATTATAAAATAGCATGATTTTAGATTTTGGTCAAGATTTTGTATTATGATTTTGTAATATAATATGTGTTGTTGTTGTTTAGCGTAATTTAAGTGATGAGGAGGATACTACAAGAAAATGACAAATGTAAGTATAGCTAGCACAATTTGAAATTACGTGGATGGTTCAAATATGTTAGTTACCCTCCACATAATAGACAGCGCCCACGCCAACAGAATGTTTCGTGTGGAAGTTAATTACTATATATGATAAATAGTCTTTAATCTAGCTAAGATGTCAATTCAATTAGTAACTATACATATCAAGTCTTTCCGAGTTTGTTTTCCCTTGAATTTTAGTAATAACATGTCGGCCGGGCCGCTATTAATTTTACCATATATAATAAATACATAATAACAAACCAACTAACTAACGGTCAACACGTGACACTTATGAATGCAGAACGTATCATGGGGAAAATTCAGCATGATAGAAGCGGAGCTCCGATTACTCGCAACAGCATTATTAGACATCAACAATGAGCGTTTCATTCTCCTCTCCGAATCCTGCATCCCCCTCTTTTCATTCAACACAATCTACACTTACTTAACATCTCCCTCCCGTCTCAGCCACGTTGACTCATACGACTTAAATACCCGTGTGGGTAGGGGACGTTACCGTCACCGTATGAGTCCCTACATAACTCTCTCCCATTGGCGGAAAGGGTCACAGTGGTTTGAGATGGATCGGAGAATGGCGGTTGAAGTGGTATCTGATCGTAAGTATTATGAGTATTTAAGAGTGGGTGTGGAAGTGAGAAGGGGAGTGGGAAGTGTTATGCGGATGAACATTATTTTCCGACTTTAGTGAATATGAGATTTGGAGGGATGAATATGAATAGAAGTTTGACGTGGGTTGATTGGTCGAAAGGAGGGTGGCATCCGGCTATGTATGGTGGAAGAGATGTTACGGTGGAGTTGTTGGATAAGTTGAGGAGAAGTGGTGGTGGACCTGGTGGTGGATGGAAGAGAGGAGGTTTGATTGTGGTGGTGGTGTGGTGGTAGATGGTGTAGGTAGTGGGAAGAGAAGAAAGGTAACAAGCGTTTGTTATCTGTTTGCGAGGAAGTTCTTGCCTGATTCTTTGGATCGGTTAATGAACATGTCGAAAGAGGAATTGAATTTCTGAAACATCCAATTTTTTATTAGTTATATACTACTATACTAGTATTAGGTATATATAAAAACAAATTGAGGTGCACAGATCGATTACTAGTTTTTGGGTCATCTATCTATCTTTCTTTTTTTCAAAATTTCATGTAATATATATGTGTAAGTAGTTGATCCCTTGATTAATTAGATATTGTGTACATGTTACTTAATTTGAAGATATTATCGGCATAGACTACTTGTTTGAGGTATTGTTCCGCTTGTTTATGAACTACCTAAAATGAACAATATGTTCGTCCATAACATATCAAGACTCCTCATCGCTCATTCTTAAACCCATTGGACCTTGAAGCCCATCATTTATATAAAAAAATTGCTAGGCAAAGCCCAATTTGATCCATGATTTTTTCTTTCTATTACTATATCATTCAGTCAAGAAGCCAACATTAATTGAGTACAAGTTACTTTCTACTCCTCATCAATAATCATGGAATCATCAACGTAATTAACCACACCCACTATTTAATTTATGACTTACAGTAGTAATTAAATCTACCTAACTGCTGCCTAATGCAAGATAATTCAACCGCTTGATTTTTTAATTAAAAAAATGCTACTACTAAATTTACAGCCAGATAGATAGATAAATAAATCATCACTCTCCATCCTAACTTAATTTCTCAAAAGAATAAACATCACTCTCTAGTCTCTAGTCTACTACTACTATTATTGACTGACAGCGCAGGTATTATCAGACGAGACGGAGGGTGAGTCCGCGGCGGAAGTGGTGGTATCCTGTGAGAGGGATTCTTCATCCACAGCAGTAGAACCACCGGACCTAATATCATCTATCATCTTAGCGACTTGGGCCATCTTGGGCCGTTGTTCAGGTGATGCAGCTGTGCATGCCATAGCGATCTGTAGAAGTCCCACCATTTCCTCTTCAATATCCTTGTACCTCATCAGCTCCAGATCAAACACCTCGGCTGTCCACTCTTCCCTCACAACTGACTGCACCCACCGTGGCAAGTCCACTACTACTAGTCCGTCGTAGGGAGCGGATTCCTCCACCAAGGAAGGGCATTTACCTGCATGTTGTTCAACGGGATCGATCATTTGTTTGTTGGTTACTACTACAATAAAATAGATATATAATAATAATTATAATATTGACGTGCGTACGTACCGGTGAGTAATTCGAGCAAAAGGACACCAAAGGAGTAGACATCAGATTTGGCAGTAAGTTTCCGGTTGTTGTCGGTAACCTCCGGGGCACGGTATCCGTTAGAGGATCTAGAATTGGTTGTCTGAGGTATGAAGGTGGCAAAGCCGAAGTCGGAGACACAGGCGTGGCCATCCTTGTCGATAAGGACGTTGGTGGATTTGATGTTGCCATGTGTCAGTTTTAGGGTTTTATTGGAGGATGAGTGTAGGAACGCGATTCCTCTTGCTGCTCCGACTGCTATCTTCAACCTTGTTGTCCAGTCTAGTGGGGTTCTTCCAGGCCCTCGGTTTCCTAAGTTAATATACAAATTTAATTAAGAAACTTGACTTTTGTACCACGTCAACAATTCATTAGAGGGCCCCCCGCCAAATGGGCGCTGTTAGAATGGTGGCATTTTGTGATGAATTAAGATGCAGGGAGGGAGATCACGGTATTTATTCATTTCACAGACACTAGGGAGAAGAAGAAAGTTACTTTAAAAAGTAAAAGCATGAAACAGAGTGGACCGGGAACCTGAAAAGGCAAGACAAAACTGGAGCAAAGCAACACAATAAACTCATAAAAAGGTCAAAAGAAACCAATAAAAAGCAAAGACCAGGAGAAGGAAAAAGACCTTTGCTAAGTGAAAACCCGGCCAGGTACTAGAATAGAGGAACACAAAATACCCACCCGACTGTTCCCAATGGCACTTATCAATTGCTGTAAGGTTCATCAGAAGAGTGGTAGTGCTACTGCTACGCCATTATCAATACTGCTGCTGGTCATTAATTGCTACTACCTTTTTCACACGCACACAATTTGAAAAAAACAAAACACCAAATGAATCCAGCTACCTACCAAGTACCAACCATCAATAATTCTTGCTAGCTTGGGGCTCTTCTTCTCAATTCAACCCATCTCATTTCAATTTCATACATGATGCAACAGTATTAGTGTTAAATTTGACCAAGAGCCCTTTTCAACTTTTATCATACACTATGTATATGTACTACACTATTTGACGCTCCTGTACTGTACAGGTGTGGACCCCCCATGACTTTTTTGAACACCAGACCCCCAAACCCCCTCCCTCGCGCTATCACATGGCATGCAATTCCTTACCCAACCAACAATACCCACTAAAAGAATGCCGCTTGGTCTTATTCTTCTCCTTTCTACAACCACCACTCAATCCCACCTCCCATACAATCACCAATTCTCAACTTAATTCCCAATTCTTCTACTGTCTTGTTTTGTGCAAAGCATTACCTACCAACTTACTATAAACTAAATAACCAATTTAAATTAAAATAGAGTATGTATCTAATTAAAACAATAATCAATTATAATTGCAAATAAACTTCAACTATTCCATCTGAGTTTAACGTACCATGGAGTAACCAGAACAAGCTCCCATTCGGCAAGTAATCAAAAACCAACAGCTTCTCATCTTTCGCAAGGTAATAAGCCTTCAATCCAACCAAATTCGAATGTCGTAACTTCCCCAAAACTTCCATTCTCTCTTCAAATTCATTTCCACTACGCCGTCCACTAACACACTCCACTTTCAACCGTTTCACCGCCACTACACACCCGTCATCCAAAACCGCCTTATACGCCGTCCCAAACACACCTTTCCCTAACATCTCCGCTGACGCACGTAACAGATCTTCAAGCTCAAACCTCTTTGCACCCTCGAAAAACACCATCTTCCCCCGCTCAAACCCACCCTTCTGCTGCTGACTGCTACTTCCCCCGCTATTGTTGTGGTACAAGTATTGTTGCTGCTGCACTCCTGCTCCACCCGTTGCGGCGTACGCCGTGTTAGAGTACACCACTTTCTCAGCGTCTGAAGTGAGGTCTGACCGGTTCATCTTCTTATGCTTCCCGTGGGATGAAGACGAGTAATATCTTAGGAAGTACCAGCATAAGACGAGACATATCAGTGCTAAAACCAAGATATCAGCTAATACAATCAGTATTATCGCTGCGAAGCTGAGTTTTGAGTGGTGGTGGTGGTGTCCGTTGTTGTCGTG
This sequence comes from Limonium bicolor, assembly GCA_023374045.1. NCBI lineage: Eukaryota > Viridiplantae > Streptophyta > Magnoliopsida > Caryophyllales > Plumbaginaceae > Limonium > Limonium bicolor. Next base: position 48,469,520 of record CM041779.1, on the reverse strand, counting down.
GTTGGTACCACTACTAGGTTTACTCTGTGACGGGAAAGCTTCGGATGGAGTGGATGACACCACAACACCTGGATTAGCAGCCGGTGGTGAAGGAGAATCACTAGATCCAGGTTTGGTTGGGTCGGATGAGAGACGTTTACACGGTGGTAAAGGGTGGCCGCAGAGAGCGGGAGTGTTACCTGAGAATGAAGAGAGTGGGAAATTTGAGAGTGGAGATGGGATTTCGCCGCCAAAGTTGTTGTCGGAGACGTTGAAGTCTTGAAGAGTAGTGAGGTTGAGATCGGAAATTGAGCCTGATAGATGGTTGGATTCGAGTCGGAGGGTTAAGAGGTGTGATGAGAGTTGGTTGATTTGGGATGGTATTGGACCTGTGAGGTTATTGTGGGACAAATCGAGACGGTAGAGATGTGGGAGGGAAGGTAAGGGAATGGGGCCGGAGAAGTAGTTATGTGAGAGGAAAATGAGTCTGAGAGAAGAGAGGTTGGAGGAGGAAAGAAGAGAAGATGGGATGCGGCCGGAGAGAGAGTTATGGCTTAGACTAAGGACACGGAGGTGGGTGAGTGAAGTGAGTGTTGAAGGTGGGATGGTGCCAGTGAGGTTAAGAGATTCGAGGACGAGTTTGGTCACACGGCCGCCGTTGTTGCCATTAGGTTGTTGATTGCAGGAGATTCCGTACCAGGAAGAGCAGATGGATGAAGTGGAGGTTAGTTTCCA
>CM041779.1:48442596-48468306 GCA_023374045.1 Limonium bicolor | reverse complement strand
GTGGAGCACTTTACAAATCAGAAACCCTCAACAGACAGGAAGCACACATCAGCCTATCTGAGTTTGTAAACAGACAGAGCAGACGGAAGCAGTACAAAACAAACAGAGGCGTTCAAAGGACAGAAAGCACACAGCAGTCTGTCAAATACCAGAGCAGCGAAAACAGACAGAAGCTGAACGGAGCACAAACGGAAGTGGGACACTAGCAATCAGAGCATACAGACAGAACGAGCAACCAGCTCGTGAACAGAACGAGGAAACCTCACTCGTAAACAGAACAGGTGTAAACACCCGTGAACAGAAGGATCCTACATAGCGCGCTACGAGACAGCGAGACCAGCCATCCAAAGGTTCAGATACAGAGAAGACTAGGTCCCAAAACAGAAGCTTTCAGAACAGACCAAAGCTTTACACAGAACAGGACAGAAGTCCTGTCAGATCATAACAGAAAGCAGAAGCTTAACGAAATCAGAGTAGAAGCTTACCAACGGAAAGCCTTAGCAAGACAGAAGTCGTAACCCGACTAGTAAATACGAAAGCAAACTGAAATCAGAGGTTGAATCACATTTTCAGAGCAAAACAGAGTTCAAAAGATTAACAGAGACCTTAAAATCAGAAAACACTTAAACACATGCCAAAACACATGAAAACTAGTACTCGGAAAGAGGAATCCAACGCCACAAACGGCACTCAAAACGGAGCTCAGACGAAGAAGTTATGGTCAAAACAGTGAGTAGTCCGAACTTGTCCGGACGTCGAAGTTCGGACGCAAGTCGAACTCAAATCCGCAGAAAATTTCAAGGTGTCCGAACATCCAAGTTCGGACGGATGTTCGGACGTCCTTCGGAAAACAACTCGAGGAAAGTCCGAACATGTGTCCGAGCTTCAAAGTTCGGACACATGTCGAAGAGAAAATCAGAGGCGCAAAACAGGGTGTCCGAACTTCCAAGTTCGGACGGAAGTTCGGACACAGAGAAATTCTCAGAAAATCCAGACGCAACAGAGCGTGTCCGAACTTCCAAGTTCGGACGGAAGTTCGGACGCGCCGAAAAGTGCAGTTTACAGAGGCGATTTTCACACGAACAAAAGCACAAAATAATGCCAAATTAACATATGTTTGCAGCAACCAACTTTGGGGATTTAAGCCATTGAACGACAGTAAAACAGACAGAATAAACACACACACAAAGTTAATCAAACGATTTAATTTACAGAACGAAACTCTTAAATCAGAAGCACTCAGAGTTTGCAAAACAGAAGGGAATCACAGAGGTAGATCCGCCATTGTCAAAATATACTTATATATCAACATACACAAAACAAAATAAATCCCACGGGGTTGTAAACATCAAAACGCAAATCCAGAACACACACAAAATTACCACAAATCAGAAACACGCAAACATATACGGAAAACAACGAAACCAAAACCCCCGTGGGTGAACGCACACAACCGATTCCATCTACCACCTACCTCACATCCGTAGCTAAGCCATCTCTGCGGACTCTATGAACTGCCCACTTCGAATCTCCACTCAAACGCCAGCCCCTTGAATTGAACCGCTCCCAAAATACAAAACCAAAATCAGAAAAGAGGAGAGGAAGACTCAATGAAGAACGAAATCGGAATCTACAAACCAACCTGACAGACGACTGACGGACGCACACAATTCCATCTACAGACCTCCAGCGATTATTAATCAAAAGGAATTGAAGAAGAAGATGAGCAAAGGGAGGAGAAGTTGAGAGCGATGAGAACGTCGAGAGAACCGTCAGGGTAGTGGAAGGAGGAATAATTGAACGTGAGTTAGAATGAGTGAGAGGGAGGAAATAAAATAGTTTTAAAAAGTCTCTCTCTTATGGAATTAATAAATAACAACAAGGAAGAAGACAATTGTAACCCTCCTTCCTCAAGTTAACATAATGACATAAGGAGAATGTCATAGACAATCTAGCATAAGATTACAAAATAGTACAAACTCCCTTTGCGAATCAGAAAGAAAAAAAAAAACTGGGGTATAACAATATACCCCCCTTAAAAAGAATTTCGTCCTCGAAATTTGACGAAACCAGAATGTGAACAAATGCACTTCTAGTGCCAGAAAACAATGAACACTCACAAGGCCAACACTCAGGACTCATTGCTGATTGACTGACAGAAGGAGAAACAGAAGATTACTAACACATAGCTTTGAGACACAGAAAGGTACACTCACAAAGCTAACACTCAGAATACACTGGTTAACTCGCTGACAGAGGAAACAAAGTAGATGATCACTGGAGGCTCAGCACAAAGGCACAGAAAGAACACTCACCCATTTCAGAAGCTCTAACCTCGAAGAGCTAACACTCAAGTTTACTAGTTGACTTGCTGACAAAAGAGACGGAACAGAAGACCAGAAACTCTCAGCCCAAAAGCACCGGAACTCTCAGAAGTCGTCCTAACCCAAGGACCAAGCACACTCACAAGCTCACACCTGAACACAACATAGAACATACAATCCAAGCACATAACCCAAGCTCACAACTGAAGCACACAACTCTGTCAAACCAGAACTCACATTCGGTCGTCCTTTCCCAAAGGACCCGACTCCCTCAAATCCGGACTCAGACCCGAACACAGCAATTACACAGACAGACACTACGCTTCCGTTGCGCTACTCTGATAGCAGACAACCACAGAGCAGACACACATCAACAAACTTCAGGCATCAATCAAATCAAGTAGCAGACAGCAAACAATTCACGCACCAGATAACACATAGCACATCACAAGCAATGACACGGAAGCGTAGACATGCAGACACCCAACAAATCCCAACGAAAGCCAAACCTGGCTCTGATACCACTAAATGTAACGACCCCAAAACCACCCTGGTTGAGAGACCGTTACACGCCGCACGCTTATTACCTAAGACACGCAAGGCTACACTATCGAAACCCCAAAACAGAACTGAAACTCATATATTGATCAAATAAACGATTACAACATGACTTTACAATACACAGGCGGAAGCCAAACTGAAGTACAAAGCATAATCTAAATACAACTGGGCCCTAAGGCCAAACAAACTAAATACAAAACTCAGATGCCAAAACGAAAAGTAAGAGCTGAATCTCCAAGCACGAACTAAAACCTGCAAATCAGACGGAGATAGGGGTGAGCAAAACTATTGCTCAGCAGGTGATAAACTTCATCAGCTGAGTACGCTCAAAACATAATCTGAACATACATATATATATACGTATACCAAAGCGCTTATCCAGAGCGAAATCAGAGACAAAGCAGAAGCCTTTCAAATAGACAGAAGTCTAAAGCAGAAGGAGCCAAGCGGTGGTCAAAACAGATACTCAATAGCAGAAGGAAACAGAAGCTGAGGCTCGACGAAATCAGAAGCTTAGCAAACTCAAAAGCTTAAACATAATCCGAAGCTTAGCAAAATCAGAACTTAGCAGAAGACAGTAAGCACACAGCTGACCGTCCCAAATCAAATACAGATAGAGCAGACGAAGTGGAGCACTTTACAAATCAGAAACCCTCAACAGACAGGAAGCACACAGCAGCCTATATGAGTTTGTAAACAGACAGAGCAGACGGAAGCAGTACAAAACAAACAAAGGCGTTCAAAGGACAGAAATCACACAGCAGTCTGTCAAATACCCGAGCAGCGAAAACAGACAGAAGCTGAACGGAACACAAACGGAAGTGGGACACTAGCAATCAGAGCATACAGACAGAACGAGCAACCAGCTCGTGAACAGAACGAGGAAACCTCACTCGTAAACAGAACAGGTGTAAACACCCGTGAACAGAAGGATCCTACATAGCGCGCTACGAGACAGCGAGACCAGCCATCCAAAGGTTCAGATACAGAGAAGACTAGGTCCCAAAACAAAGCTTTCAGAACAGACCAAAGCTTTATACAGAACAGGACAGAAGTCCTGTCAGATCATAACAGAAAGCAGAAGCTTAACGAAATCAGAGTAGAAGCTTACCAACGAAAGCCTTAGCAAGACAGAAGTCGTAAACCCGACTAGTAAATACGAAAGCAAACTGAAATCAGAGGTTGAATCACATTTTCAGAGCAAAACAGAGTTCAAAAATTAACAGAGACCTTAAAATCAGAAAACCTTAAACATGCCAAAACACATGAAAACAGATAGTACTCGGAAAGAGGAATCTAACGCCACAACGACACTCAAAACGGAGCTCAGACGAAGAAGTTATGGTCAAAACAGTGAGTAGTCCGAACTTATGTCCGGACGTCGAAGTTCGGACGCAAGTCGAACTCAAATCCGCAGAAAATTTCAAGGTGTCCGAACATCCAAGTTCGGACGGATGTTCGGACGTCCTTCGGAAAACAACTCGAGGAAAGTCCGAACATGTGTCCGAGCTTCAAAGTTCGGACACATTCGAAGAGAAAATCAGAGGCGCAAAACAGGGTGTGTCCGAACTTCCAAGTTCGGACGGAAGTTCGGACACAGAGAAATTCTCAGAAAATCCAGACGCAACAGAGCGTGTCCGAACTTCCAAGTTCGGACGGAAGTTCGGACGCGCCGAAAAGTGCAGTTTACAGAGGCGATTTTCACACGAACAAAAGCACAAATAATGCCAAATTAACATATGTTTGCAGCAACCAACTTTGGGGATTTAAGCCATTGAACGGCAGTAAAACAGACAGAATAACACCACACGAAGTTAATCAAACGATTTAATTTACAGAACGAAACTCTTAAATCAGAAGCACTCAGAGTTGCAAAACAGAAGGGAATCACAGAGGTAGATCCGCCATTGTCAAAATATACTTATATATCAACATACACAAAACAAATAAATCCCACGGGGTTGTAACGCATCAAAACGCAAATCCAGAACACACACAAAATTACCACAAATCAGAAACACGCAAACAATACGGAAAACAACGAAACCAAAACCCCCGTGGGAACGCACACAACCGATTCCATCTACCACCTACCTCACATCCGTAGCTAAGCCATCTCTGCGGACTCTATGAACTGCCCACTTCGAATCTCCACTCAAACGCCAGCCCCTTGAATTGAACCGCTCCCAAAATACAAAACCAAAATCAGAAAAGAGAGGAGAGAAGACTCAATGAAGAACGAAATCGGAATCTACAAACCAACCTGACAGACGACTGACGGACGCACACAATTCCATCTACAGACCTCCAGCGATTATTAATCAAAAGGAATTGAAGAAGATGAGCAAAGGGAGGAGAAGTTGAGAGCGATGAGAACGTCGAGAGAACCGTCAGGGTAGTGGAAGGAGGAATAATTGAACGTGAGTTAGAATGAGTGAGAGGGAGGAAATAAAATAGTTTTAAAAAGTCTCTCTCTTATGGAATTAATAAATAACACAAGGAAGAAGACATTGTAACCCTCCTTCCTCAAGTTACATAATGACATAAGGAGAATGTCATAGACAATCTAGCATAAGATTACAAAATAGCACAAACTCCCTTTGCGAATCAGAAAGAAAAAAAAAATCTGGGTATAACAGTAGACGCTCAACCACAAGTAGGTACGGAAGGTAGACAAGACAAGGGTAATACAGTCTTTCCGGTTCCTAAACACAGCTCAAAATCGAGCTTGAAAAACGAAACGCAACAAACCCACATTATTTTTAAAGCCCGTTTATACCCAAAAGCCGGGTCTTTTTTTTGGTCAAACACTCCTTTTTTCAGTCAACTTCGCGCCTTAAAGCTCCTTTTGGTGGCGAATCGCCGATAAGCCCAGGAACGAACGGCCCCTAAAGCTCTTTAACACACGTAGAGAAAACATGTAAATTACTTTCTTGTTTTTTTTATGAAAACATGAACATGTACTAATTTAGAGGAGCTTAGCTAAATACTACCTCCGTCCCGTCATAAGTCCTGTTTGCTTTTTGGCACGTTTTTCCATCTCAATATTAAACATATAAGGTAAATAATTTTATAAAACTGAATTTTGTATTATATAGTTTATCATGTAAGGAATCATATGCAAAACTTAAATTTTCTAAATTAATTTTTCTTATATGTTAAAAATTAAAGTCAACGACATGTCCAAATAGTAAACAGGACGGTCAAGGTGGGACGGAGGGAGTAGCTTTTTTTGTTACAATGACTTCTCAAATTCAAATGTATTTACCTTGAGAAGATCAATCTTCCAATCCACAATCTGTATAGCAGCAGTAAACTATGAAGAACTGAACCTTCTATAATTATTATATCAAGGAAGTTACGCATCTACCCACGGTTGTCCCTCACGCCCTCCTCCAGATTCCCTTCCGCTTCCTCCGAGTCACGTGCCTAAACGTGTGTTTTCTAACAACCGCTGCTCCCCGTCGTTGCACAGCAGAGCAGGAGCAGCACTCCCACCCAGTCCCAGAGAAGACAAGCAGACTAGCAATTACATTTCCCCCAGCAGCCACACTCACCACTCTCATCCGTTCGTATATCAGTACTAGTGCAGCCCGTTGCTGCCGCTGCACCACATCATAACAATGGCGACGAATCCCTTGAACCATCATCATCATCATCTTCTCCTTTTCCCTCTTCTCTTTCTCATCTCTTCGTATCTCCTACCACATTCCACTTCACAACCACAACTCACCACTTCCCCCGACGCACTACCACTCCTCACCCTCAAATCCGCCGTCGACAAATCTAACCGTCTCTTCACTTGGAACCTAACCTCCACTTCATCCATCTGCTCTTCCTGGTACGGAATCTCCTGCAATCAACAACCTAATGGCAACAACGGCGGCCGTGTGACCAAACTCGTCCTCGAATCTCTTAACCTCACTGGCACCATCCCACCTTCAACACTCACTTCACTCACCCACCTCCGTGTCCTTAGTCTAAGCCATAACTCTCTCTCCGGCCGCATCCCATCTTCTCTTCTTTCCTCCTCCAACCTCTCTTCTCTCAGACTCATTTTCCTCTCACATAACTACTTCTCCGGCCCCATTCCCTTACCTTCCCTCCCACATCTCTACCGTCTCGATTTGTCCCACAATAACCTCACAGGTCCAATACCATCCCAAATCAACCAACTCTCATCACACCTCTTAACCCTCCGACTCGAATCCAACCATCTATCAGGCTCAATTTCCGATCTCAACCTCACTACTCTTCAAGACTTCAACGTCTCCGACAACAACTTTGGCGGCGAAATCCCATCTCCACTCTCAAATTTCCCACTCTCTTCATTCTCAGGTAACACTCCCGCTCTCTGCGGCCACCCTTTACCACCGTGTAAACGTCTCTCATCCGACCCAACCAAACCTGGATCTAGTGATTCTCCTTCACCACCGGCTGCTAATCCAGGTGTTGTGGTGTCATCCACTCCATCCGAAGCTTTCCCGTCACAGAGTAAACCTAGTAGTGGTACCAACCACGACAACAACGGACACCACCACCACCACTCAAAACTCAGCTTCGCAGCGATAATACTGATTGTATTAGCTGATATCTTGGTTTTAGCACTGATATGTCTCGTCTTATGCTGGTACTTCCTAAGATATTACTCGTCTTCATCCCACGGGAAGCATAAGAAGATGAACCGGTCAGACCTCACTTCAGACGCTGAGAAAGTGGTGTACTCTAACACGGCGTACGCCGCAACGGGTGGAGCAGGAGTGCAGCAGCAACAATACTTGTACCACAACAATAGCGGGGGAAGTAGCAGTCAGCAGCAGAAGGGTGGGTTTGAGCGGGGGAAGATGGTGTTTTTCGAGGGTGCAAAGAGGTTTGAGCTTGAAGATCTGTTACGTGCGTCAGCGGAGATGTTAGGGAAAGGTGTGTTTGGGACGGCGTATAAGGCGGTTTTGGATGACGGGTGTGTAGTGGCGGTGAAACGGTTGAAAGTGGAGTGTGTTAGTGGACGGCGTAGTGGAAATGAATTTGAAGAGAGAATGGAAGTTTTGGGGAAGTTACGACATTCGAATTTGGTTGGATTGAAGGCTTATTACCTTGCGAAAGATGAGAAGCTGTTGGTTTTTGATTACTTGCCGAATGGGAGCTTGTTCTGGTTACTCCATGGTACGTTAAACTCAGATGGAATAGTTTAAGTTTATTTGCAATTATAATTGATTATTGTTTTAATTAGATACATACTCTATTTTAATTTAAATTGGTTATTTAGTTTATAGTAAGTTGGTAGGTAATGCTTTGCACAAAACAAGACAAGAGAGGACAGTAGAAGAATTGGGAATTAAGTTGAGAATTGGTGATTGTATGGGAGGTGGGATTGATTGGTGGTGGTTGTAGAAAGGAGAAGAATAAGACCAAGCGGCATTCTTTTAGTGGGTTATTGTTGGTTGGGTAAGGAATTGCATGCCATGTGATAGCGCGAGGGAGGGGGTTTGGGGGTCTGGTGTTCAAAAAAGTCATGGGGGGTCCACACCTGTACAGTACAGGAGCGTCAAATAGTGTAGTACATATACATAGTGTATGATAAAAGTTGAAAAGGGCTCTTGGTCAAATTTAACACTAATACTGTTGCATCATGTATGAAATTGAAATGAGATGGGTTGAATTGAGAAGAAGAGCCCCAAGCTAGCAAGAATTATTGATGGTTGGTACTTGGTAGGTAGCTGGATTCATTTGGTGTTTTGTTTTTTTCAAATTGTGTGCGTGTGAAAAAGGTAGTAGCAATTAATGACCAGCAGCAGTATTGATAATGGCGTAGCAGTAGCACTACCACTCTTCTGATGAACCTTACAGCAATTGATAAGTGCCATTGGGAACAGTCGGGTGGGTATTTTGTGTTCCTCTATTCTAGTACCTGGCCGGGTTTTCACTTAGCAAAGGTCTTTTTCCTTCTCCTGGTCTTTGCTTTTTATTGGTTTCTTTTTGACCTTTTTATGAGTTTATTGTGTTGCTTTGCTCCAGTTTTGTCTTGCCTTTTCAGGTTCCCGGTCCACTCTGTTTCATGCTTTTACTTTTTAAAGTAACTTTCTTCTTCTCCCTAGTGTCTGTGAAATGAATAAATACCGTGATCTCCCTCCCTGCATCTTAATTCATCACAAAATGGCAATAATGCCACCATTCTAACAGCGCCCATTTGGGGACCCTCTAATGAATTGTTGACGTGCTACAAAAGTCAAGTTTCTTAATTAAATTTGTATATTAACTTAGGAAACCGAGGGCCTGGAAGAACCCCACTAGACTGGACAACAAGGTTGAAGATAGCAGTCGGAGCAGCAAGAGGAATCGCGTTCCTACACTCATCCTCCAATAAACCCCTAAAACTGACACATGGCAACATCAAATCCACCAACGTCCTTATCGACAAGGATGGCCACGCCTGTGTCTCCGACTTCGGCTTTGCCACCTTCATACCTCAGACAACCAATTCTAGATCCTCTAACGGATACCGTGCCCCGGAGGTTACCGACAACAACCGGAAACTTACTGCCAAATCTGATGTCTACTCCTTTGGTGTCCTTTTGCTCGAATTACTCACCGGTACGTACGCACGTCAATATATTATAATTATTATTATATATCTATTTTATTGTAGTAGTAACCAACAAACAAATGATCGATCCCGTTGAACAACATGCAGGTAAATGCCCTTCCCTGGTGGAGGAATCCGCTCCCTACGACGGACTAGTAGTAGTGGACTTGCCACGGTGGGTGCAGTCAGTTGTGAGGGAAGAGTGGACAGCCGAGGTGTTTGATCTGGAGCTGATGAGGTACAAGGATATTGAAGAGGAAATGGTGGGACTTCTACAGATCGCTATGGCATGCACAGCTGCATCACCTGAACAACGGCCCAAGATGGCCCAAGTCGCTAAGATGATAGATGATATTAGGTCCGGTGGTTCTACTGCTGTGGATGAAGAATCCCTCTCACAGGATACCACCACTTCCGCCGCGGACTCACCCTCCGTCTCGTCTGATAATACCTGCGCTGTCAGTCAAATAGTAGTAGTAGACTAGAGACTAGAGAGTGATGTTTATTCTTTTGAGAAATTAAGTTAGGATGGAGAGTGATGATTTATTTATCTATCTATCTATCTGGCTGTAAATTTAGTAGTAGCATTTTTTTAATTAAAAAATCAAGCGGTTGAATTATCTTGCATTAGGCAGCAGTTAGGTAGATTTAATTACTACTGTAAGTCATAAATTAAATAGTGGGTGTGGTTAATTACGTTGATGATTCCATGATTATTGATGAGGAGTAGAAAGTAACTTGTACTCAATTAATGTTGGCTTCTTGACTGAATGATATAGTAATAGAAAGAAAAAATCATGGATCAAATTGGGCTTTGCCTAGCAATTTTTTTATATAAATGATGGGCTTCAAGGTCCAATGGGTTTACGAATGAGCGATGAGGAGTCTTGATATGTTATGGATGAACATATATTGTTCATTTTAGGTAGTTCATAAACAAGCGGAACAATACCTCAATCAAGAGTCGAAGTAGGTTACAATAATTCATGTTGTAGTAATATCTATCTATGATGATGATATTCTTCAAAATTAAGTAACATGTACACAATATCTAATTAATCAAAGGGATCAACTACTTACACATATATATTACATGAAATTTTGAAAAAAAGAAAGATAGATGACCCAAAAACTAGTAATCGATCTGTGCACCTCAATTTGTTTTATATATACCTAATACTAGTATAGTAGTATATAACTAATAAAAAAATTGGATGTTTCAGAAATTCAATTCCTCTTTCGACATGTTCATTAACCGATCCAAAGAATCAGGCAAGAACTTCCTCGCAAACAGATAACAAACGCTTGTTACCTTTCTTCTCTTCCCACTACCTACACCATCTACCACCACACCACCACCACAATCAAACCTCCTCCTCTTCCATCCACCACCAGGTCCACCACCACTTCTCCTCAACTTATCCAACAACTCCACCGTTACATCTCTTCCACCATACATAGCCGGATGCCACCCTCCTTTCGACCAATCAACCCACGTCAAACTTCTATTCATATTCATCCCTCCAAATCTCATATTCACTAAAGTCGGAAAATAATGTTCATCCGCATAACACTTCCCACTCCCCGTCTCACTTCCACACCCACTCTTAAATACCTCATAATACTTACGATCAGATACCACTTCAACCGCCATTCTCCGATCCATCTCAAACCACTGTGACCCTTTCCGCCAATGGGAGAGAGTTATGTAGGGACTCATACGGTGACGGTAACGTCCCCTACCCACACGGGTATTTAAGTCGTATGAGTCAACGTGGCTGAGACGGGAGGGAGATGTTAAGTAAGTGTAGATTGTGTTGAATGAAAAGAGGGGGATGCAGGATTCGGAGAGGAGAATGAAACGCTCATTGTTGATGTCTAATAATGCTGTTGCGAGTAATCGGAGCTCCGCTTCTATCATGCTGAATTTTCCCCATGATACGTTCTGCATTCATAAGTGTCACGTGTTGACCGTTAGTTAGTTGGTTTGTTATTATGTATTTATTATATATGGTAAAATTAATAGCGGCCCGGCCGACATGTTATTACTAAAATTCAAGGGAAAACAAACTCGGAAAGACTTGATATGTATAGTTACTAATTGAATTGACATCTTAGCTAGATTAAAGACTATTTATCATATATAGTAATTAACTTCCACACGAAACATTCTGTTGGCGTGGGCGCTGTCTATTATGTGGAGGGTAACTAACATATTTGAACCATCCACGTAATTTCAAATTGTGCTAGCTATACTTACATTTGTCATTTTCTTGTAGTATCCTCCTCATCACTTAAATTACGCTAACAACAACAACACATATTATATTACAAAATCATAATACAAAATCTTGACCAAAATCTAAAATCATGCTATTTTATAATCACAACGCGCGTGTCCCTATCCTATTCATCTCTTAATTACCTATATACACACATCAGATTTCATTAAGAAACACAAATTTGAATTGACTGAGTTTCATTTTAATTAGGAATTACGTAATACGACATACGTACCTTGCTAGGTATTCGTCTGTCACGGAACACAGCGGTTAAGTTACTCGGAGGTTCAAACGACGCGTCTGAGTGAACGTAAACGGAGTAAAGACGTTCATTTCCGCGAAAAAATCTCTCCCATAGTGGGGCTAGAGGGAGTGGGCCCTTTGTTAAGAACATGAAAGCGAGTTTAGGTACTCGTTTATATGGGAATGGAGTTATTTTAGCCACTATTGAAGCTCTCCACATCAATTCCTTGTCATCCATCTCGTGTTTTATCATCATTAGCGGCGATAAGGTCGACGACGTCTTCATTGTTGGGTGGTTGGTGGGATGGAGTACTGGTGGTGGGAGTTGCTGCTCGTCGTCGTTGTCGTTGTAGTTACTGGTTGGTGGGTAAGGTGTAGGTGATGAAATCGTCGAAGTAAGTTGGTTCCGATGGTGATTATGTTGGTGTAGGAAAAGACGGTGGTGGTGAATCTGGTGATCGTCGTTAAGAAAGATGGATGGTTGATGATGAAGTTGCAAAGGTGGGGGTATAGTGATGACGATGGATCTGATTGTGAGCCCGATAGAAAGACCAGCGCTGAAGATTATGAAAAGAAAGACGAGGTTTTTGAATGGTGAGATCATTAGTAAGGTTGGGGGCTTTGACGTCACAGGAACTGGAGATGGTGATGATGATTTGGTAGCGTTATTAATCATCATTGTTTTCCTCTGTACTTGTTGCTTCTGCTGCTGGTTATGATTCCTCATCTTCTAATTGGATTCCCCCCTTTTTATTTTAATTGCTCACCTTTTCTATTTACTTTCACTTGAAGGGAGGGAGGGAGAGAGCTGGAAGAGAATTAAAGAGAGAAGATCAGTTTGATCCAAGTACGTACTAAGGAGGAGATTATATATGATTTGATATGTTTATAAAAAACATTAAGCAATAATTGATCTAAGAAGATTTGTAAATATTTTATTTTATTGTGAGGGAAGTGAATTTGCAATGGTTTTGTTGCAAAACTAAATAGTATAAGATTTAGTTGGTGTGGAATTGAGGCGTGTTACGAGTCTTCACTTGTTTTGAATGTCGACTTTGAATGAATGGTGATAGTAATACTTTTCCATTTCTATATATGAAAGAAAAAAATGATACTAATACTAGTCTATTTCTATATATGACTAGTTATTTATACAATTGCGAAAGCGATATTTGATAAAAAAAAAAATCTATTGTTTTCATTAAATAAAAATCAAAGCTTGAATTTATAATGCGGAATTAAATAGGCGGAAGTAAATACAATGACCCAAACTAATCAACTTAACCAAAGCTACCCAGCTTTACATAAATGAAGGTGGGGCATGTTTGTTATTAATGATTTCTACATTAGTACACCATTTTATTATGCTCTATCGCGCTACATAATGTTTAGGAATGTTTGGATCTCTACAACCTTGTTTGTTTATTCTTTCAGGACGAAGCTATTTATAATTCTACATTGTCTTTTTTTTTTAGATAAATAGTAAATTTTATTTATAAATATATAGTACTAGTATATGGCTATGTTTTAAAATGGGTCGGGCTGAGGTATTGATAACTGATGGTAAGGTTATTTTCTCAAAAATAATAGTACTACTAGTTGTTATGGAACCGGAGAGTGAGTCGACCGGCCTGCCGGGCTGAATCTCGGTGTCATTAATATTTAATACACCCATTTACCCTGCCAATATAGTACTAGATACTACTAATTCAGATCTTTACGTGTCGACAAAATTTACGTACAACATTGAAAAGTCTTTGTGCACATGTATGTAAATATATTAATAACCAACGAACTAATGTCCAAAACTGATACTGCAGTATGTATGATTGTGTATAATTATAAATGGTAACACTAACATCAGATATATATTCTGAAAGAATAATCTGTATATTTAATCTTGTATAATCAGGACCTGATACTGTTGTGTCTTTTATTTGAACTATTATAACATGTTTTCTTTGTATATAGTACTCGTTGGTGCAATGTGTAAAAGTTATTAACTAATGACGTACTATGCTCAACTTTGCCAAAGTTGTAGTAAAAGACCTGGTCTAAAAGACTTACATTAGTTACTTCTCTGGACTATTTTGGCTGGCCCCCTAAGAATTGATGGAAGTATGCGTGGACGCGGGGTTGACGCAGTGGTAAGCGTCATAGTTCGGAATGTTACCGTCTTTTACGGGTATTCATCGAAAATTGAAACTGTCAAACCGAAATTGGAACGAAACTGGATACTTGGTTAATTGAAGTCGTTTGCTGGTTCGGTTAATTGAATCGTTTAGTTTCCCAGTTTTGGTTCCAGTTTCGGTTATTGATTTTGATGAATCCGGTTAACAGAAAAAATAGTTTAAGCAATTAATTTATTATTTAATTTAATTTTTTGAATACAAGTATAAAACTATATGATTAATTATTAGATTACCAAAAATAAATATACAATTATATAGTTAGAATTATACCAAAACCAATAAAATCTTCTCAAAATTGACGGTTAGCCGTTTAATATCACACCAAAACCAGAAAAACCACTACAACCATCAGGGCAACTTAGATAGATCTACGGAGGCAACATAAAACTGGCCTTCTTTCATTTAATCAAAAGAGGAGAGCGATATTATTGCCTCTGATAGTTTGATTATTGAGGTGACTTTAAGGTTGTCTCCATTGACAAGATCAACGGAGGCGAGATTTAATTTTTGCCTCCTCTGTTTATGTTTAGATTTAATTATCAGAGGCAACTTACATCAGTCGCCTCAATTAATACTATCAATAGAGGTGAGGTTTTGCATTGCCTCTATTTTCTGTATTTAGATATATTTATCACTGATAATCAACAGAGGCAAGGTTTCCTATTGCCTCAATTGTTTATGTTTAGATATAATTAACTGAGGCAACTTAGGAAGGTCGCCTCCATTGAGGATACCCATTGAGGCGAGTTTTTCCTGTTGCCTCCATTGTATTTGCGAATAATTGAGGCGGCTACCTATGAGTGCCTCCATTGAGATGTCACAGAAGAGCCTTTTCATGACGGGCTCCGTATCGGAACTAAAAAACCAAATACCCTGTTGTTCTCTTTCGTCCTTCTCAAAAGCTTCTCCTTTAAATTTCTCCACCGTTCTTCTTCAAATCTTCTCTTTGTCCTTCAACTCTAGCTCTTCTGTTTCGTCACCAAATTGAAGAGTAAGGACACCCCGTATTGGAAGTCGCGGGAAGTGGAATCTCTATCCGAACCCTACTTCATATTGGTCGAGACAACCAACAAAAGGTAATATCCTTATATGCTTCGTTTTGATACTACCTCATTATCAACAGACTAATGAAGCGATCAGCTGGGAATTTCATAGTGGTTATGTTTCGTATGATCTCCGGGTGAAGAAGTCAGTGTGAAAATAAAAACATAGCTACGATTTGCATGAATCTAATAGCCTGCCATTTTGACGAAAGCAGCATTTCCCCCACCGGGGGCGTTATTTTAGCAACACGAGGTCCAAGTGGAACTTGAAGCATATTGTGGTGAATGGTGACCCCCTTCTATCATTTTCGCTCCTGATTGTCGTATGATTGCCCATTAGTCTTTCATTCTCTCTCTAATTACACTAGTTAACCCGCTAGCTTGAATTATGTTGCTTGTTAATTATAATTGAATTAATCAGTGGAAGAGCGTAATTTGCTGAATGTTTGCCTCACCTCCCTAATCAAAACGCTGGCCTGCTTCAACCTCTGTAGGCAAACAGAGTAATTTGCTGAATATCCGCCTCACTTCCCTAGTCGAAACACAGGATGTTGTGCCAATTACTCAATTTTTGTGTGTAATTCTTCATATTGACTAAAGGTTTGATCTAAGCCTTGCTAATTAAATCATTCAGCTTGTTAGCTTCCACCAAATGCTGAATGATATAGCCCTCTAATCTTCAACCGGAAATTAATGAACCTTGAATCCTTAGCTTAAAACACTTCAAATTTCTTTATGTCTAGTTTTAGGTTTCTTTATTTCTATAATAGAATTCAGATTCTGCTTTTAGTCATGAGTTTCCCATATAGATTTTTGAGCTAATTGTCTTTTTGAAATATTTTCGTTAAAATAACATAACGAGCTTTCTGTTGTGTCACACCAGGTAAATAAAACATGTTGTTTTTTTGCTGGAATTTGAGAAAAGAGTACAACATGTAAATGAAAATGCAAAGCCCAATGACCATCCTTTTCTTGGTCAAAAGGTGGATGCATCTTCCCTTGGGTGGGCTATGTCAGCAGTTGTATGCCTTGGTTGAGCGCAAGATTCAAGGTGATGGTAACTGTCAGGTTAGTTATATTTTCTTATGCATTTATATAATACCATCATCTTGTTGGGGTCATTGTGATTGACTCATGCCAGTTCTCTCACCAGATTAAAGTGACTTCTTATTTCAGGAATCACACTATCAAGTTGGAATTGCTCAAAGCGGTGGTTTAGTCCCATTATTGAAACTTCTAGATTCAAAGAATGGTTCACTTCAGCATAATGCTGCTTTTGCTCTGTACGGTCTGGCAGATAATGAGGTACCAGTTCTACATAGTAGATGCTCATTTGTAGACAACTGTTCAATGGTTGACTGTGTTTAAGTTAACCTTGTAGGACAATGTTTCTGATTTTATCAAGATGGAGGGTGTTCAGAAGCTGGAAAAGGGAGAATTTATCTACCAGATTTGGACATCTTTTCTTCCTTGACTCTTTGTTATAAAGCTTTATTATATGTGACACAATTAAAAATCATGCCAAGCTTCTTATATGGTTAAGTCATATACTTTTGAGTTGATGATGAGTTCTATTCTACATTAATATTTTGTAATGTGTAGAATTTTCTGATAATTATCTAGTAGTTAGCATGGCCTTGTTCTTCGTCTTAAATTCATCTATACTGGTACGGTGGATATTCATGTGGATATTGCAAATGATCTTCTAAGAGATGCTGATCAGTATCTATTGGAAGGGTTATACCCTAAGCCAGGTTAACTAAAAGGCTCATTTTTCATTTTTTCTGATTTACCTTGAGTACCATCTTTGAAATTAGAGGACGATGCCCTATTTTTGTTTTGGTTCAGACACCACCTTGAGCAAACTTTTCTTCATTGTAAGTTGACCTGACTGAATATGTGGAGAGGTACAAGTTTGTATTTGATGTGGTGTTAGATGAGGAGGTTTCAAATGACAGAGGTTAGTTTTGTGAAATATCTAGAAAGGTAGGTCATTGAGACTCTAGAAGTTTTGAGATACCATACAGTATAACATGAAAGAGCTTTAGTGTGTTTTATTTTTATATATATATATATTTATTTGTAAAATTAAGAGCAGAAATCACCTCATTTGTACTTGGTGTTGTAAAAATTTTTTAATGATGAAGATGTATTAGGAAGAAATATGTAAACTGTGTATGGGTTTAATATTTTTTTTTCAAAATAAAAGATCAACGGGGGTAACTAGAGAGTTGCCTCGATTGTTTGACATCAACGGAGGCGAGGAAGAGAAGTTTGCCTCTATTGTTCATTCTTTACACAAAGTAATGGAGGCGAGTTAAAAATCTTGCCTCACTTGTTATACATCAATGGAGGCGAGAAGGCGAAGGTTGCTTCTACTTGTCATCCCCAATGGAAAAAAGGGCAGACTTAATATTAGCGTTATCCACAGGCCTGAGAAGGGGAGACCAGCTGGAGGGGGTAAGGGTTCTAGACGAGTCCAGATTGAGATCAGAGAGGGGGCGAGGGGAGGGGACCTTGTGCCCATGAGACCCATGAAATGGGAGATGAGGCAGTTTGCGATGTCGTCCGGGTCGGAAAGATCCAGCCCTAGATCGTTGGTGATAGTGGCGATGGAGTTTTTATTGCGTCTAGCCTTGATGGCTCTATGGAAGAATGTTGTGTTCATATCGGCCTGCTTGAGCCAACGGATCTTAGCGAGCTGCCGGAGGAACATAAGCTCTTGAAGGTTGCGCTTGCGGAGAGCATAGCGGAGCGACTTCTCCTTAGAGATCAGAGAAGGGTTCCAGGGGTCTTTATCCAGACTCTCTTGGATGTCAGTGAGATCCTCCCTAATAGCATGAGCTTTAGGGGAAAAAGAGCTGAATTCGTTTTTGTGAAGAGAAAAGAGATCTCCTTTGAGAAAGCGAAGCCTCTTGACAATAGAAAACATTCTGCTCCCATCGATGGGGACCTTCCATATATTGCTGACTATGGTGAGGAAAGAGGGATCCATAGCCCAAAGATTAAGGAATTTGAAGTACTTCTTAGGGGGAGTTGGCCGGGGGAAACTGATAATAATGGGGCTGTGATCAGATATGAGCGGGGGAGGGAAGGTGCAGTAGCTGAGAGGGAAGGTAGCAATCCAAGCTTCATTCACAATGGCACGGCCAATTTTCCCCAGATTACGGTCAAGACCGTATTGGTTATTCCACCAAGTGAAGAAACGCCCATAATAGCGCAGGTCATTTAGCTCAGCTCTTGCGACACAGTTAGCGAAGTCCGCGTAATCCCTTAGGGAGGTGGGCCGGCAGCTTTGCCTGTCTCCAGCATGGAGAATGTTATTAAAATCCCCAGCAACCATCCACGGCCCAGGGTTAGTGTCGCTAAGATCCTCTATTTCAGACCAAAGATGAGATCGGATAGCCGGGTTGTTGTGGCCATACACCATAGAGAGGGTAAAGGGATGCGAGCCTAGGGGGGAGGCTAGGCAAGTAAGCATTTGGGCTGAGGAGAGCAGGAGAGAGAGCTTAATAAGAGTAGGGTCGAAGAGAATCCAAATACGCCCGTTGGGATGGATAGGGTAATTGTGGAGCAGATTCCAGGAGGGGAAGTGGCGGGAGAGGATAGAGGGAGAGTTGTGAGACAAAACTCTGGTTTCCAAGAGGGCAAGGACGCAGAGGTTATGGGCCCTAACAAACAGCTTAATTTCGCGGAGCTTAACGGGGTAATTACAGCCCCTAATATTCCAAATGACAATCTTCATAGGGGGGTGGAGGAAAGGGTAGAGGGGGAGGCAATAATGTCTGGCCCAAGAGCAAATGGGGAGAAGGAGTTAGCTAGCTGGAGTGGGGGTGCAGCCAAGAGAGTGGGAGGAGGAATCTTAACCCTTGAAGGGACAAGCTGCCAAGGATCAGGGATGGGGGGCTCGAGGACGAGCTGGAGGGAAGGGGACATGGCCTTCGGGGAGAGGGAGGAGATTTGGTAAGAAGGGGTCTGGGTGCCAACGGGGAGGCGGGGGCAGAGGAGGGGCCTTTAGATTCAGTAGATTAGGCTAAACCCTTTACTGGGGAGATAACTGACGGTTGGGTCTTAGGAGGGGCTGGTGTAGGAAGGATGGGCAGAGGGTTAAAGGAAGGCGGGGGGCTTTCCTGATTCTGTGGCGGCGAGACGCTAAAGGGGCCAGGGGAACCTGAGAGGAGGGGCAACGGTGGGAAGGGTGGCCAAACTGCTTGCAGGAGGAGCATGAAACTGGCTCCCATTCATAGACAACAGGCTGAAAGATAGCACCCCTAGGAGTACGGATCTCCACCTCTCTCACCAGATCTTGGTTAAAATCTACTTCCACTAGAATCCTAGCATTGGAAATTCTGGATTTGTCAGCAGTGGACTGGTCAGTATATAAGGGAGAGCCTAGCTTAGATCCTATTTTCCTAAGACTCGAGCGGGACCATAGGCTGATGTGGAGTCTGGGCAATTGGATCCACACTGGGATGCGGTTCAGGTCCTTGGGGTTAAAAGAGATATCGAAGCACCATTTTTTTAACACTAAGGGGGAGGAGTTTAAGAGCCAGGGGCCTTTGCTTAGCACCAACTCAAGGTCCTCTTCTTTGTCAAATTTGAACATGTACCATCCCTCTTCATGAAGCAGAATCTGGGGGGTGGGGACGAAACTCCACACCCGTCTAACAAAATCTCTCACTAGGTTAAACCCAAATTTCTTTCCCCAAAGGTACCCTACGAGGGAGTGCTTCCAATATTCAATTTCGGAACTCAAATCCTCCTCATCTATAGTGACAAAGGGGTCGTCCCCTTGTTCAGCACAAGGATCATCATTCAAAGTCATACCAACAGAATATTTCTGTTTAGCAAGCAATATTTCTAAAAAAGATGCCGGGTCGGAGGACCCGGTGGCAGCCAAGGAGGGAGGGTTAGGAATACGACCTTTATTATGACCAGAAATGTCGCGGGCCCGGCAACTTGGAACAGCAGCATGGGCGGACACAGGGGGAGGAGCCAGGACCGACCCAATCTGTTGACTGGCGGGGGGGACTGGCGCAGCACCTGAGGAGGGCGGCTCCACACCTGAAGCTTTGGGGTTGGGAGCACAAGTTGTTGGAGGCGCATCCAGGTCGACCACCAGGGATATGGCTGGAGTTGCTTCAACCAGAGGCACACCACCAGCCGCCACTGGACCACCGGGCTGACCAGGCAGGGAGCCCATCTCAGAGACACGAGCAGAGGGGGGAGGGACCAAATCGGGCGCTGCCAAAGGGGGACCAACCGCCAGGACAGTAGTGACGGGAGCCACCAGAGGGGGGGAGTAGCCACTTGGGGCGGAGCTGGCACACCGGCGTCAGCGACGGGGCAAGGGACATCGGCGACGGGAGTCTCCTGGGCAGAGGAGGACCTGGTGATGGGCTTCCGCTTGCCCATGGCGTACGACTGCGGGAGGGAGCTCCGGTGGGTGGGGTCGGCTCTACCAGCGAGAGCCTAGCGTCGGGAGCGGCCACCAAGCGGAGGGATGTGGGGAAGTAGCCGGCGGAGCCGCGAACCAGAGCAGGGAGGAACGTCGGGGTGAGGAAATCGCCAGTGGAGGAGTGAAGTTAGGCGCGTGGTGCGCGTACCATCCTCAACGGACAGAAAAATACCTTGACCGTGTGCATATATTATATATATGTCACATGTAGCAGGGGTCATATATTGAGGTTTAAGGTTTTTAGCCTAATTATCTCAACTTTCAGTTAACCAGTAGACATCACAGCAACGTACATATTGTAAAATCCACGAAATTTGTAGGAGCTTTCTTCCATATCTGCCATAATAATATATAGAATTTGCAACTAATTCTCTCGCTATAATTAGTAAAAAAGGCATGTAAGTTTGATTTCAATCTTTTTTTTTTAAAAAAAAAAGCATGACTTATGCCCCCTTAGCTTTTCAAACAGAGACCGAAAAGAATATTGTATTGTGGAATTTATTATATATATTACGTCTGTTTGATAATAGTATTGACTTACACTAATTGTTTAAGGGAAAAAAATTAAAATTGTGAGGGCAGCTACCAATATGCCGATCATGCAACAAACAAATTGTTATAAAGTAAGTGAACTTGTCACCCGTTGAGCTAGAAATAAAGCTGCTAATTGTACGCTCAATGAAGATCAAGTACAGAGTATATTCTACTTCAGTGTAATTAATAGCGTAGGATAAGTTTATGTACTATGTCAGTTGTTTTATGTTCTCTTTTACTAACTCCTATTAAGTCATTTTAGAGATTATATTTGGATTTACATTTATGCAGATTCATCTTATATTTTGAAGAGTAATTATTGTTTATAAAATTATTTTGTAGGTAGAAATATTGTAATCAAATCCCATTCAAAAAGATTAAAATATTTAAGTTATAAAAATACCGCCAGCCATACAATCAATTAAGGGAAATCCCACCACCACAAAAACAAACCAATCTAATATATGTTCCAACTTCAAAAGCATATACCCTTCAACCAGATTCCTGGATCGAACCCTTAACTTTTTGTGTCAAATTGAAATGGTCAAACTGCAGAGAATTGCAAAATTGCTTTCAATAAACTTCCACGCCGGTGGAACGACTAGCTAGTATACATGGACTGTGCAGATGTCATCTTTATAATTTGATGTGTATAAACAATGGTCGATCATGCCAAAATTGATTAACGTACTGATTTGGTGAGTATTACGTCTGAACTAACCTACACCATAGATTATTATTTAGGAATCCGTATGATACGACCAGCACACCAACCCAACAAATTAGAATATGCTTGTTTGTTACTAACCAAAAAGTGCTAATTATAAACATGTAAGAGATTAACTTGTAGGAATTATAATAGCGGTTCCTAAATTAATCACCCAATAGCGCGCGCAGTCAATGTTTTCCCTTCTTTTATGTATAGTTATACCAAGTTGTCTTAGTTACACATACATATGTATTTTTCACTATTATATTAGGTATGATTTATATATTGAAAGCTTATTTATTGTAAACTTAAAATATAATTTCAAAACAATCTGTATATTAGATATGTTGACTAATCATAATACGAGAGCTCATCTCTGAAAAGTTATATTCGTATGCATGCATGTAGCCAAGAGATGATAGCTAATAACTTGTCAACATTCGACGATATAAAAGTGTCTTCAAGAAGGAATCGCGCCCCGTATATTAAAATGCCATGTAACAAACAGATTCTGTCATAAATTTTAAAGTGTTCAAGGCAACAAATGAAAATTGTCATTTTCGATCTAGGCAAAAAGTAATTTTCCTCTATGATTGTCGGTAGCACCTACGGCCAACTAAAGGCAAATTATTGGCTACATTTGTATATACCCATCTATTACTACATTTACTATACAACCAAATGTGAAAACTTGTATAATGAATAAGAAAAACTGTAATAGACATTTAAACTGAAAGCAATATTTTTATGTACAATATTTATTATATAGTAATGTATAGGTTTTATAGGTGTATTGTACATGTTTCGTCTTCTGCGTGTACATGTAATGTAGCTTTTTTTATTAATAGCTGATCAACAACAATAAGGAAATACTAGTGCTCTTGAAGAGTGATTTTTGCCAAGGCAGTAAGCTTATAAACAACAGAGAGCAATCAAGCAAAAAAACAGTGCAAAAGTACACGAAACTAGAGCAAAAAGAAACTTTAGGCAAGAAGAATTTCTGCTAGGTTAGTCGTTGATAGCAGCAACAGGTAGAGGATAATTGGACTCTTTATTCCATTTTTATGATACTTCTCTTGGTGGATTCTGCAATGACTAGCTAGCCAATCAGGAGCTATGTCTTAAAAACATTCCTGTTTCTAGCATACCAGATAGCTGTTAGAATACTAGCCCATATGTCTTCTATATTGGTTCACGGTTCATTATTAGCCCATACAAAATATGCGGCCCACATATGTATAGTTTACCGTTGCTGTACATTTGTATAAATACAATACAGATGCTTAACATTGTTAAGCATGTTTTTAGGCAATAAAATAAGCTCATAATTTCTCATGGTATCAGATGTCAATAGAGATTACAGCAACATAAACACATCATGCCTAATATCGTTAAATCAAGAAAAGAAATCCTTCTTTCTTCTTGAATCTCTTTCGTCTCCTCATGGCCGACGACAACCCTAATACACCTCACTCCGAGAAACAACAACACACGCCAGGACCTCACTCCGGCGACACCGCAAAACCAGAAAAACCAGAGAAGGATAAAGTTCTTTACATCCATCCTTCTGACAGTCCAAGCTCTCTCCTCGCGCACAAGTTTGATGGCAAACGATTCGCAACCTGGAAGCATTCCTTTCTTGTTGGTCTTTCCACGAAATCAAAAGTCGGTATTCTCAACGGGACTGTTAAACGAAGTGATTACGACTCCGATAAGCAACTAGACTGGGACAAGGCAAATAGCATGGTGCTGGCTTGGCTGTTCAGTGCCCTAAGCGACTCCATCAAAGAAAGTATCATCTACTACAACACCGCAGCTGAAGCTTGGGCAAATCTCTGCAAGGGCTGGGATGATCCTGCTGGCACTCGTTTGTATGCTCTTCGCCAGGAGTCTCATCAAATCGATCAAGGCAATGACAGCATCAACGAATACTACACCCGATGGATCAAGATCTGGAACGAACAAAATGAATTAATCAACATTTCTCCTTGTACTTGCGGATCTGCTGTCGAACTCCAGAAACACCGCGAAAACGAACGCGTCTTCGACTTTTTGATGGGCTTGCACGATTCGTATAAGTCGTTGCGAAGCAACATTCTGATGCTGAATCCCCTTCCCACCATCGACAACGTATATTCCACGCTCCGCCAGGAAGAAAATCATCGACTCTCCCGCAAAGCACGCAAACCAGAAGTCGATGAGGGTCTAGCTTTCGCAAGTTCTAATCCTAATTCTGGGAATCGCCCAAACCCAGTTTCTCGAGAAGCTTCCTCACGTGTCGACTCCAAGAAAACCAAGTGCACCCATTGCAAGAAACTTGGCCATTCCGTTGAAGATTGTTACTGGGTCACGGCAATTTCCCCTCATACTGGCGCAACAAGAACAAGAAGCCCATCTCTTCTGCTGTTACCGAAGATTCAACACCTCATGAAGATTCTGAGACTCCTGTTCCAGGCTTTCACAAAGATCAACTCAATGCCCTCACTCAC
Source organism: Limonium bicolor (assembly GCA_023374045.1). Lineage (NCBI taxonomy): Eukaryota > Viridiplantae > Streptophyta > Magnoliopsida > Caryophyllales > Plumbaginaceae > Limonium > Limonium bicolor. Next base: position 48,443,888 of record CM041779.1, on the reverse strand, counting down.
TACCTCAATGATCACAAAACACCGGTGCCGGGACTTAATCAACGGCAGCTGGCGTCTTTAGGAGCCTACCTGGAACAAAATCAGCAAGTCTCCAAACCACAAGGAACTGGTTTTTACAATCAGTTCGCAGGTATTGATGTATCCTCCTTAACTGCAAATATAATGCATGATTTTAAAAATTCATGGGTAGTCGATTCTGGTGCTACAGATCATATATGTGGCAATATACATCTGTTTGTTGATACGGATTTTACTGCTTGTCATAATTCAGTGAAAATGCCTGATGGTCATAATGGATGTATTAAAGGATATGGAACTGTTCAACTTTCTTCAACTTGCTTATTACAATCTGTTTTATATGTTCCCACATTTCAATTTCATTTACTCTCTGTTCGTAAGTTCTTGCAACAGATAGATGCAAATATGTTAATATATCCCAACATATGTGCCTTGCAGGACCATGATGCCAAGATCACAGTTAATCTTGCTTTTGAAAAGAAAGGCCTATATGTTTTGGATAGTACATCTCTAGATGTTTTTCTGTCAAAGCGGAGTAAACATTGTAGTTCATATCAGTCATTTACAAATCTTGATGTTCCTATTGTACAACATTTACCTACAGAAGTCAATACAAGAAACGCTTCCCTTTCTGTAAATTCTGACATGTATCTTTGGCATTTAAGATTAGGTCACACACCTCTTGAAAAACTAGTTCAGCTTAAATTGATAAAACGGGCTGATCTAGACAAAAATTTCCTTTGTGATAGCTGTAACAGAGCTAAGAACCACAGATTACCTTTTTCCCGCTCTGTTACAACCAGTTCTGAGATTTTTGATCTTATTCACATCGATATTTGTGGTCCCTTTAGGCAGAATAGTCACGACAATAAAAAATATTTTCTCAGCATTGTTGATGACAAAAGTAGAGCTCTTTGGATTAAACTTCTTCATTCTAAATCTGAAGCCTTCTCATTCTTAAAACTTTTTATCACATATGTCGAAAGACAATTTGAAAAAAGAATCAAGTGTATTCGTTCTGATAATGCTTTCGAGTTAGGAAGTTCAAATCAAGGAAAACTCTATTTTAACTCTTTAGGGATCATTCATCAAAATATTGTCCTCATTCCCCCCAACAAAATGGAATAGTTGAACGCAAGCATCGTTACTTAATGGAAACAGCCCGTGCTTTATACCATCAATCTAAAATTCCATTAGAATTCTGGGGTGAATGCCTTTTAACAGCTACTGATCTAATCAATAAACTACCATCCTCCTCCCTCCAAGGTAAAACA
>CM041779.1:48409068-48442096 GCA_023374045.1 Limonium bicolor | reverse complement strand
GAGAGAGTAAAGAGGAAAAGCAAGAAAATGGTTGCTAGCAAATGATGCGTTTACTGTCGATACTTCAACTGGCAACACTGAGAATTTGTATGCTAGAGGAAGATCAGGTGGACGTGGTCGAGGGACGTATAATTCAGGAAGAGGAAGATATCACAATTCTCAACAATCATACTCTCAGTCTTTTAACCCCTCTTACCAGAAGCCTGTCTACAGTCCATGCCAGATGCGGTAGGACAAACACACTTGCTATTACCTTGTTTTTACCGCTGGGATCACTCGTATCAGCCTTATAATCCAAGCAGTCCACAAAACTCCCTAAACTTGAGCTTAATTCCCAATCTGGAAAACACAACACCCCAAGCCTTGACAACTGTGTCGTACAATCTGCAGAAGAATCTACTATATGGATTCTGGAGCAACAGCTCAAATGGTGACAAACACAGGTATGGTATCCTCACTTCGGCCTTATAAAGGAACAGAAAGTGTTTTGTTGGAAATGGTAGTGAACTACCAATTGAGTACACTGGGAAGCAGTAATCCAAGGCACTAAGAAAGATTTAGTTCTGAAGGATGTTTTGGTTATTCTGAGTTAAAGAGGAATCTGCTCTGTTAGTAAACAAACAAAGGACAATTCTTGCACTGTTGAGTTTAATGATTCTTGCTTGTTGTTAAGGACCGTGTGACAGGACAGACATTAGCAAAGGGCAGTAAAGTTGGAGATCTGTACAGTCTGTGAAATTCAATGTTTGAAGCTCTGCAGCTGTCAAGAAAGAAAGGGAAAGGTACAGATGACATTTGGCATCGTCGACTTGGCCATCCAAGTCTGAAGATTTTGCAGTTCTTAATACTAGAGATCATATTGATATTACTAGTTGGATAAACCACCTACGGTGTGTAATAGTTGTCAATGAGCAAAAGCTGTAAATTGCCATTTGCAACAATTGAAAATAGGGCATCTGATGTGTTGGAAAGATACATTGTGATTTGTGGGGACCTGCCCCGGTAGCTTCAGTCAGAATATGAAATACTATGTCATTTTTTGTAGATGATGTTTCAAGATTCACATGGTTCTATGCTATCAAAAAGAAGTCTGATTTCTTTGAAGTATTCTCTTAGTTTCAAAAGATGGTGGAGCTCCACCTTAGTAAAAGAATAAAGTTCTTTAGGTGTGATGGAAGAGGAGAGTTTGTTAGTAGTAAATTCACCAGTCTACTGCAGCAGAGTGGCATTGTTCAACAACTGTCCTGTCCACATACTCTGCGAGAGAGTGGAGTAGCAGAAAGGAAGCATCGTCATATAGTAGAGACTGGTCTAGCTTTACTTCTGCAGGGAGGATTACCAACCAAATTCTGGACTGAAGCATTTATGACTGCAGTGTTTCTTATTAATCGTCTACCAGCTGCTCCACTCGATTTTCAAATCCCTTTCACAAAGGTTTTTCTCAAGGAACCTGACTACAGCAGTCTCAAAATCTTTGGGTGCAAATGTTATCCTCTTCTGCGTTACCAAAGCAAACATAAGCTGGAACCCCGGTCTCTTCCTTGCGTTTTCATAGGTTATAGCAATCTTCACAAGGGTAACAGATGCTATAATATTGCCTCAAAGAAGATCTTTATCTCACGACATGTTGTATTTGATGAAATGAGCTTCCCTTATAAAGAGACTTCCACATTAAGTTCACCTTCTGTCTCAAGTTCCAACACAGATCAGCAACTGTGTGTCACTACATTCAAGCTGTTTCTGGAAGAAAAACCTGAACTTCTCAGTGAAGATCAGTCTCCGACTGATAGTGCCAAACTGACCAATCTTCATCCTAGCATCACAAATCTAAACCAACTGACCCTACTGGAGTCCACACCTGAACCACTTACTCAAAATCACCAACTCGATCCAAATATACCTGAACCTGAACTACATACACCAGACACACCTGCACCAGAACTAGAATCCGCTGAAAACTCTCAGACTGAACCTCAATCCAGTGAATCCCAAATTTTTAGTGAAAACTCATCTACAGAACCCCAAACTACAGAGTCCATTCCTAACATCACGATTTCAAATCTGCCCGCTCCTGCTATACCCATCACTGGTATTACCATACAACTACCCAGTCTTCCCTCAAGCCAACCAGCTCAAACCTCAAACACTCATTCCATGGTTACCAGGTCAAAAGGCCGAACTGCTCTAAACAGTGTGGTAGACACCGAAGTCGAACCCAGAACAACAAAAGAAGCACTCAAACAATCAAAATGGGTGAGTGCTATGCGAGAGGAAATGGACGCTCTCAAGCAAAATAATACCTGGACTTTGGTACCCAGACAACCTCATAGAATGTCGTGGGAAACAAATGGGTTTTCAGAATCAAAAGGAATCCAGATGGATCTGTCGAGCGCTATAAAGCGCGCCTGGTGGCAAAGGATTCCATCAATTAGAAGGTATGATTTCACCGAAACTTTTAGTCCCGTTTGTTAAAAATGCAACTATACGTATTGTGTTATCTATTGCTGCTACTAAGCGATGGGAAATTCGGCAATTGGATGTCAAAAACGCATTTTTGCATGGTGAATTGAAAGAACTTGTTTATATGGAGCAACCGCAAGGATTTGCAGAAACTGGGGATTTAGTATGCCGATTGCAGAAATCTCTGTATGGGTTGAAGCAATCTCCCCGTGCTTGGTTTCAAAAACTAAGTACATTGCTGATACAAATCGGTTTCAAATGTAGTAGGGCTGACACCACTCTCTTTTACTGGCATACTAAACAAGGAATTGTTCTACTTCTGGTGTACGTAGATGATACACTACAAAAAAACTGTAGTATCACAGACGGAAAATTACCTACGGAATTAATCCGTAGGTAAAAAACGTCTTTACCTACGGAATTTTTGTAAATCACCGACGGATGTGGTATTCGAGTAATCTCAACTATTACCGACGGAAAATAAACTCATTACTGACGGAAATATTTCCGTAAGTAAAACTATTACTCAATTTTACACGCGGGCGTTCTAAAATTTTGGTGGGAAAAGATCACTAATAGTTATATTTTTTAGAGACATAATTTTCGTAGGTGAAAGTCTATCAATCCGTAGGAAATACTTATTTTACTCCAACCCGTGAAGTAAAAGAGCAGTACCTATACGGACCCGTAAATTATACCTCTAGTATTCTCTTGATAACCGGCGAAACCTGGAAGGAGGGCGACGCTGGGGGAGTCCGCCGTTGGTTCAAGAAGCGGTGACGTGAATGGCCATGTAACTACGACTGTAACTGCGGACGAGTTCGTGCTGCTGAAACCCTAAACTCCCTCGACAGTCGACTGTAGTGACGAGTTCGTGCTGCTGTTTTCATCAATCAAATTAAGGCGCCACTTGACATCCTTGCTTTTTCAATTGCGAGAGAACAGAAACTCATCTCCAGCAAACACATCGACTCGTCTCTAGCAAACTCTTCCTTCGTTTCTTCCGCAAGTATTTCCTTTCTCCGATAAAAGTCTCGCACAGCTTTCTCATCTTCAGTAATCACGCCGTGTCATCTCCATATTCTCCAGCAAATTAACATTCATCGTCTTCCATTGTCTCCGACAACAGTCTCCGGCTTCTGTTTGAATCAGTCATCGTCTCCATCAAGTTAACATTCATCGGCGCCTTCCTCATCTTCAGCAAACTCATCGTCTCCCTCTGTCTCTTGCGGTTGAAGTGACCACAAACAGGTACGTTTTTCTCTTCCATTGTTGTTTTAATAAGTTTATGGTTCTTAGTTTTTCCCACAATTTTAAGAATCTCGGCAAGCCTAAAATGCCAATCAGGGATACCTAATTAGTAATCTGACATAGATGTGTTTCCCTGAACTACGACAAATTTATTGAAGTCCTCGCACTCAATAATTAAAATTCCTAACTTAGTGGAAGAGTTGAACTTGGGTGAACCTTGACCGCTTTCATTGTACTATTGGATTGTGGTAGAGAATGGACTGATCAATAATGGTTGTTCTGAGGGGATATGGTGACAAAAAGAGAAAGGGGTTGGAAGAACAACGACAACGAGAGCTTTAGGTTCAGGTTATGGTGTAGGTTTTTTTATACAGCCTAAGGTTTGCCATCATTAGCTGTTATCGCACGGTTCATACTATTGTAACATTACCAAGACTGGTTGTTGTGTAGGTAGTTGTCTCAACAATCCCTCAGAAAGACCCTTGTAAAAAGCCCCATATCCCTGGTTCTTGAGCAGCTTTTGCATAGAGAGGCACATGTTATAGTGTAGGTACGTATAAGAAAAATAAATTCAACTATAGTATTACATAAACAGAAAGCTTTGGGGATTTGATTAGTGTTGTTGCTTCCTACTGTAAACAAAGTGTTTTAGTGTGTAATTACAGAAGGTATCGAATTCAGGAATACTGATCATTTCAGGAATAGAATAAGAATTTAAAGCCATAGAATGAGTGCACAGATTAGAAAATCTGAAGGAAAACTATGAGTTGCTAATAGTGATTCATTCATTATGTGATGTAAAAAATCTGAAGTAAAACTATAGAATGACTGCACATATTAGAAAATCTTTGCTATCTTCCAAATGTCAAGAAGAAAAAGTATAGAATGACTGCACAGATTAGAAAATTTGAAGTATAAAATGAAACTGTGAGCTGCTAAATGAGATTCATTCATTATGTGATGTACAGAATCTGAAGAATTAGTTTTTTTACAAGAAATGCAAACACTGATGTTTATTGTTCTAATAACTACTTTTCATTGTCTTTAGATATGTTTATAGATGTTTTGAGTTAATTGGCATGGTGATTAAATATAATGTACGAGATAATGAAAACTAGTTGGCTGTGTAGTTGAGATATTAGTATATCTAATGGATTACATTAAAAAAGTAGACAAGACCGGTCGTCAGTTTCCTTCCTTTAATATTTCTTCTTGCCTCCAAATCATTCATCCAGTGTAAATCAAGCAGCTGGTTTGAATAGGGGAATTTGCCAAGGTAAGAAAATATCTTTTCTGTTTAACGGATTGCTGTTGTTACTGCTGTTTTTGCTGCTGTCACTACTGTTTTTGCTGCTGGTGGTGCTTAATTGTTGCTGTTAATTCTTGTTGTTGTTGCTGTTAATTGCTCCTGCTATTTTCTGTTGATTGCTTATTCTGTTGCTGTTAATTGCTGTTGTTTAGTCATTGCTGCTGTTATTCGATGTTAATTACTGGTGTTGTTGCTGTCAATTGCTGTTGCGGTTGTTGTCGATTGCTGTTAATTGCTGCTACGGGTCTTGATGATTGCTGTTAATTGATGTTGCAGTTGTTGAATTGCTGCTGTGTTGCTGTTAATTGCCGCTACTGTTGCTGTTAACTGCTGCTAATTGCTGCTTAGTTATTGCCGCTGCTACTGCTTAGTTATTGTTTTTGCTGTAGCTTTTAGTTCCTGCTGTTGTTGCTGTTATTGCTGCCGCTACTGCTGTTAATTGCGGCTGCTACTGCTTAGTTATTGCTGCTGCTACTGCTAGAAGTTGGTTGCTCTCGTTTTTCCTTAACTGATGATGTTCTTGCTGCTTAATTGCCACTTATAATTGTTTCTTCTCCTGCTTAATTGTTTTTGATAATTGATATGCGTCCAAGATATATAAAACCCCTTGATAATTGATATGCGTCCAAGATATATATCACTTTCATTGTTCTTTTGGATCGAATAAAATCTTATATTAGGAGGCAAATCGTTTTCCAGAGTCGCGCAAATAGAAAAAAGTGTAAGAGTTTTATTTTATTTGCCATTTTGTTGGTTAATAGTTGCAGTAGTAGTGCTTTATACAATTTACTGAATTCAATTATCTAAGATCATATTCTTTCAATCATGAAAAAGTGAGAGCTAAATAAAAAAAAACATTAGCATGTAAAATTTACTGGTCACATGCGTTCATCCTTTTCAAGATTTATGGAGCATGCTATCATGATGTACCTTGACAAGTTTTTGCGTCCATTACTAATTGTAGGATTTTTTTTCCAAGAATTAAGGAGCTACCGTGAAAAATTCAAAACAAATTCATCCAGAACTCATCTCATTAGACCAGGTAATATGAAGAACAATTTGTTGTCATGCGAACTATTTCCGCCTTTATTAATGCATGCAAATTTGTTGTTTGATTATATGTCTTAAAATTTTATTTTGTGCTAACAATAGCCATTTAGGCATGAAAGGATATTTTTGTAATTGAATACAATCATGTTAAAATGAACTTTGAATTTGAAATAAGTTCACTCTCTTTGATTGATATGTCTAATCCACTAATGTAATTTGGTAGCCTCATTATTAAGTATTTATACATAGGTTCAAAATGGATTCAAATAGATTTTGGTTATGCAACCGGGTAGATGATGATGGATATGTTACACCCGAATACTTGAGGCAAGTTGAAATTATGGTCTGAATTTGCTATATCTATCTGATGTTTCTATGTTTCCGTCTGAGCATGGCTATGGGTATGGTCTGAATTGAACTGAAATGTGCAGCAGCGTGTAGTAATTAGAAGGTGCTGGTGCAGCAGCAGTTGCCTTGAATGTTTTTGCTTGTTTTTTTGCTCATATTTTTGCTTCTGTATGCTGTTGTTGCTATAGTTGATTTTGACCAAAACATCTGCCTGTGATCAGCTTCTCCTTGCCGAGAGACTAGCAATTTCTTTCACAGTTAGATTCAGCGGTTATTCTGTTTTTGTTATAAGGCTGCCTTGCTTCTAACAGTTTCTTTTTCTTTTCTCGTTCTCTTCTCTCTACCCGTTCTCTCTCTCATGTCTGAAAAATGACATGATCTCTCCATGTGCATGGATTTTGAAATGGATGTGAATTGAACCTATCATCTGCAACAGTTTTGAATTGAAATTATGGTCTGAATTTGCTATATCTATCTGATGTTTCTATGTTTCCGTCTGAGCATGGCTATGGGTGTTGTCTGAATTTGAACTGAAATGTGCAGCAGCGTGTAGTAATTAGAAGGTGCTGGTGCAGCAGCAGTTGCCTTGAATGGATTTGTATAGTTTTTGGATTTTTTTTGAATCTTTCTATGTTATTTCTTCTAGCAGAGGTAATTAGGAGAGTGTACGTGTATGGTATGGCTTCGGTGATATAATTTTGAAATTAATGTTTTCATGAGTCTGGTGAAGTTAATGTGATACTTGAAATCAATGTTTTTTTATTTTTGAAGTTGCTTCTAGTATAGTGTAGTTTTATCATCTGTTAAACTAGATTTGTTTTCTTTTGCAGATTTGGAAGTAGCTGGAGGAACATGAAGCTCTCAAGTGAAGAATGTGTGTCTTCTATGATGCAAATCTGAAAATGATTGTCATAGTGATCTACTGTAAACTTGAATACTGTAAACTTTTGGTAGGTTATGGGTGTTGTAGTATTCGAATTCATATGAGAAACGTCTTATAGTTTTTTCTTATGGAAACATTTGCTAGTTAGGAAGACTATTTTGGGAAAGTTGTGACTATGATATAACTATTTTATGTAGCACATTATAAAATGTCACATGTGTTTCAGCTATGAATTTAATAGTTGTTTATATATTATTAAGGTTATATGTGTTTTGTTTGTGAAATTATTAGATACAAAACATTTCGTAGGTTATCACTTATGAGATGCAAGATTTCGTAGGTAATAACATTATCTGAGGTGAAACATTTCGTAGGTAATAATATCTGAAACACAAAATTTTGGTAGGTGATAATATATCAGAGACGGAACATTTCGTCGGTGATACAATTTTCTGAGACGGAGATTTTCGTAGGTGATAACCATTATCTGAGACGGAATAATCTGTAGGTGATATTATTTTCTGAGACGGAAATTTCCGTAGGTGATAATAATTTTCAGAGACGGAAAATTCTGTAGGTGATAATTATTTTCAGAGACGGAAAATTCCGTCTGTAAAAGTTAATAATATCACCGACGGAATTGTTTTTCACAGACGGAATAGTATTACCGACCCGCTTATTACAGACGGAAATTTCCTACGGAATTTTCCGTCTGTGATTGTCATTACATACGGAAATGTAACTTTTACCTACGGAATATTCCGTCTGTGATACTACTGTTTTCTTGTAGTGATATTATCATCACAGGAAGCTCTACTACTCTTGTGCAAAGTGTGATTGCAGAACTAAGTCGGGGATGTGCCTTGAAAGATTTGGGAAAACTGCGGTACTTTTTGGGTATTGAAGCTGCGTTTACATCAGATGGGTTGTTTCTTAATCAAGCTAAGTACATTCGAGACTTACTTCACAGAGCAGGTTTGAACACAGCCAAAACTGCAAGAACTCCTCTTAATACTAAGCTAGATCTTCATGATTTAGAGTTTGAATTTGTTGATCCCACAAATTACAGAAGTCTCGCTGGAGCCTTGCAATACATTACCCTCACAAGACCTGATATTGCCCATGCTGTTAGTCTTGTCTGTCAGTTCATGAATGAACCCAGGGAGATCCATCTGCAAGCGTTAAAACGCATTCTGAGATATTTATCAGGAACATTACATTTTGGGATGTATCTCTCTGCTCAAAGTTTTTGAATCTTGCAGCTTATTCCGATGCCGACTGGGCTGGCGGCACCCTTACTCGTCGATCAACAGGTTTCTGTGTGTTTCTGGGGTTCCAACTGCATTTCATGGACTTCCAAGAAGCAGCCCACAGTGTCTCGCTCAAGTACGGAAGCCGAATATCGTGCTATGGCTTCTGCTACATCAGAGATCACTTGGATTGGGTACTTGCTGGATGAGATTGGCGTTCCTTTAGACACTACACCAGTTCTGTTCTGTGATAATCAGAGTGCCTTGCATTTAGCTGCAAATCCAGTGCTACATGCCCGTACGAAGCATATTGAGTTGGATTATCACTTTATTCGGGAAAAAGTTATCAACAATCAACTCCAAACCAGATACATTTCTTCTGCTAGCCAACCTGCTGATATCTTAACAAAGAGCCTGCCTTTTAACACATTTACTTATCATAGAACCAAGCTGGGCATTTGTTGCACTCCAGCTCAGCTTGCGGGAGGATGTAAGAGTGGCTGATTAGTTTCTAAACTAGCATTTGTCTATCTGTACTGCCACGTGTATGCCTAGGTGTTCTAGGTGTATATATACATGTGTCCTGTTCATTAGTCTGTATCGATTGAAATGTGAATGAACTAATTCATTGGCTTTCTTGCTCTCTCTCGCGCTTCTTCTTTCTGTTCTATCATTTACAATCTCGTTCTTCACAATGAAGTCCCTGTGGATATGCCCTTGTTGAAATACAATGAATGGGTTCACTGTCCATTAGTTTACAAGACAGTTTAATCACTATTTTGCTCAACTAGTTTTTGGTGCCGTTGTCCGGGACTTCAGTCCAACTATCTGGTTTATTATCTGATTAGTTTTTGTGCATATTTTTCATCTTCTTTATTTGCCCCTTTTGTGTATAAATTTTTGTTTCTCTTTTTGTAGGAACTTAATTCTGATGGATGGTCATTATATCAAGCAGAAGGTTGGTATGGCCACTCCTACAGTACAATGTACGATGATACAACCTATGATCTAGATGTTGACTGTTAAGGGTGCGGAGCATACCATTTGTGGCCTCCTTGTGAGGACCTGATCTCTGGCCAAGAGAACTACAATCAATGGATTGTGTGCAAAGGTGTGGAGGATATCATGAAGGTTCTCCCTATCTGCTTGCAATTTCAAGGTTGGAAGCTCTCATGGAAGATTTCATCTCTTCCTTCAAGCTTGTGTGCCAAGTTTGTGGAGGAAACCATGAGAGCTCTCGTTGTGAGTCATTAATCACAAGATCGGAGACTCTCATGAAGGACTGGTTCTCATCTATCAATCCAAACCCCAACGAACAAGACTACAATCAATGGATTGTGTGCCACGGATGTAGAGGAGACCATGAAAGTTTTCATTGTCTTGAGCTCACAGTAGAGAGCAATTCCACCAGTTTGATGGATATGATGACAGAGTATATCTCAGTGACCAATGCAAGTACTGCCAGAATCATCCACAACATGAACCTGCACGCTCAGCCAGATCAAGATATGCAAAAACTTCATATTGAAGTGGTTCATAAGGAAGAGCAACCTATTGAGGACTTGAGCCACTCTCCCTCTCCTCCTATGTTTGAGCATGAGAGCACATCATCACCGAACAACCACCAACTTGATTATGAAAACAACTCGTTAGAAGAGAGTTTCTACTTCGACCTCATGGAGTTTCCTCCCTCTAAAGTCAACCACCAATTTGTCCCCCACCCCTCCCTTGTTCATCAATACAAGGAGGATGATCACATCCTCAACTTTGAGAAGGAGGAGACACCGTCTCCCTCCGAGTCATCAAAGGAGAGTGCCACCATCTACTTCAAGGAGCAACCTCCCTCTGAAGTTGATGTCCATCAAGGCTCTTCCTATGAGCCTCACCCTAAAGACGAGGACTACTACATCCTCGAAACTGAGGAGGAGGAGCCACCTAACTTTGATCTTCATCCGGAGGATCAAGACCTTCCCCACATGTGCAACAATGATGTAAGGGGAAGCATAAAGCTCACTTGTTAAGTGTGGAGGCCACCATCCCATTTGATTCGGGACTGGATTTTGAAGAGAAAGTCTGCCCCGGAGTTCTCCCTGCACCAATAAATGAAGAAATCTTCATCAGGGGTGTCCATCACTAGATGATTCTTGCACCAAGGATCATCAACCTTAATATTTGGGCCGTTCTTCAAAGAAAAATGATGCCCGCCCAACCCACCGTTGAAGCCCCCTTCAACATTCATCTTCGATCTTGGAGGACTTCAATGTGGTATGGCCTAGCCAAGACCTTAGAGATGGGAAGCTTCCCGGGAGGCAACCCGGATGAATTTCTTTCATTTTCCTTTATTTTAAGTTGTTAAGTTCTCCTTTGATATTGTTTTTTCTAACTCTTAACCCCGGTTGTAGTTTGGTTTCTTCTAGTGTTTTAGGTAGGTGCAAGCAGGCAGGTGCAAGCAGGCAAGCATGCAGCCTGCTCACCATTCACCCATGCATGTAAAGTGCAGCCTCATGCACGTAAACAGTTTGCCAAGCATGCATGTAATCATGTGCAGCAGCCCATGCACATAATCCATTATGTGCTCACTTCATTCACGTCCAGCCTGTTGTTACATTTTTGCATGCGTACAGGCACGATTCCTTGCACCCCATGTGAGGAGCATACACATCGGTAGCCATTCACATACAGAACTCCAATCATGCACGTATACACATTAAAAAAAGGAATGTAGCAGCAAGCAGCCACTCACCGTGCACATAATTCATGCCCACCCTGCACGTGAAGCTGGAGCTACAAGCAAGAAATTCGCCCACCTATAGAAGAAAAGGAAGAGGAGAGGGTTCTTCTTTTGGATTCACTCACAGTGGATGTAAACAAATCCAACTTGTCATGCATGTAAATCCCTACCTCATGCACGTAAGATTTGATGAGAAATCATCCGAAGCAGCCGTGTACCATGCCATGCACATACGGCTAAGGCAACATGCATGTACGCAAGAAATTTATCTTCAAGTAATTCGCAAGCAGCATGCACACTTCAGATTTGCTGCACGTGAAGAGGAGAGCACATACACTCATACACGTAAGTGTGCAGCCATACACACCTAATTTTACAGTTACACTCACGTAACCATGCACTATGCACCTGATTTTGCAACTTAAAGTCCACACCGCAACCAAGCTACGCTAATTGAGGCTAAAGCTCAACTGTGGGGGAGTTCCTTCAATGCAAGCGACAACAATCTCATGGGAGTACTCGTTTCTTTATTTTGACACTCTCATTTCTCTTCTTTCATTTTGACTCTATTTGATTTTGTCAGTGGGCGTAGCTTCTGTGCTATAATGTTATTTGTGTCCCTTGTGTTTTCTCTTTTCCCTGGTTCCCGAGAAGGTCTTCTAAAACCTTCCCCGGTTTGTTTACTGAACAATGAGGACATTGTTCAAGCTAAGTGTGGGGGAGTGACCTTTTCGGTGAATTATGTGCTCAAATGTTTAATCCATCTGCTTATCTTGTGTTTGTTCAAAAGAAAAACTTGGACCCTTGTGATGTGAGTTGTCCTCATTAGGAACAAAAACTTGTTATAAATTGTGGGATAAACGCTCAAATTTTTCTTTTTGATTGCTTTTGAGGAACATTTTACATGCAGTGTGACCAAGTATCTTGAATGGTTGGATTTTTATTACTTAGGGGTTCCTTCTGCCTTCTCTCTTAGGGACTGCTAAGGAGTATTTCATTGTGAAAATCTCTAAGGAACTTGCGAGATGCCATTGGTAACCAACAATGAGAGTTGGGTGCTCTTAAATGCAAAGGCTACATGCCTATTTTTTGTCTCCTTATCTCTTATGCTAAAGTGATATAAATGCATAAATCTATTTTGCCTTTTGTTTTCTTCTCAATGCCCATTCATAAGAGAAGTTGACCATGGTAAAAGTTTTTCAAGTCACATAATATTTAGAACTTTGAAGCACTTCGGATCATACCCCGAAAATCTAGATTTTGTTTTTCCCAAAGAACACCCATGCCACCCCTAATAGAAGGTTCACACTTCTCAAAGGTTTTAATCACTTTTTGCTTCTTCTCATATCCTAAAATTCATGTTAGTATTTGTTAGTCTTGAGCATTCCTTACTAGCTTGGGAACTTGGTTTTGCTTGAGGACAAGCAAAAAGGTAAGTGTGGGGGTGTGCGAAAGTGTCCAAATGATCATGTTTTAGAGGTGTATTTAGTATGTTTTATCAACACTTTTCATGCTCATTTCTCAACTTTAGCTATTTTCCTCTAGTTTTGTGTTTTATTGGTGTTTTACGCAATTATTGCTGAAACAGGAGATATAAATAGCTGGGAATAAAGTAGACAAAGAGACTAACGTGTGTGCGCAAATGGATATAAAATTGAAGAAAGTGTTTTGAAGAACAGCCTGCCCACAGGACCGACCCAAGTGGGTCGGTCGGACTTTTTTTGGAATCTACTTGGTTTGACCGACCCAAACGACCTTCCCAGGTGGGTCGGTCGTAACCTACTGGAACAGACTGACCCAGGTAGGTCGGTCGGGCAAAAATTCACGCATGTGATGACGTCTTCTCCCAGAGGCGACCGACCTACGAGACCGATCCACATGGGTCGGTCGGGCTAAAATATTGCCCAGAATCGTGATTTTAAAAGTGGAAGAAAGAAGAAAGGAAATAACAAAAGAAGCCTCCTCAGCATCGAAGTTCTTCTTCAACCTTTCCCATGGCTAATTCTTCTCCTCTCTACAACCTTTCCCATGGCTAATTATTCTCCTCTCTATCTTACTTGTGCTCTAATGGAGGCTTAACATCCTTGAATACTGGGATGGGAATTTTGCCCCAAAATCCCAAAATCTCCATTGTTGAACCTTAAACACCTTAAACTTATGTTTATGCTTTATTTTAGTTCTTGCTCTTAATTGAAGATGATTATTGAGTGATTATGGCCTTTAAACTTGTCTTTGTTAATTTAGGGATTTGCTTAGGGTTTTTCTCTAATTAATTGTCATGTTGTTAAATCAATTGGTTTGATATTGTCGATTATGTTAGCATTAGTGTGGATTTCTATGGATGGGTTCCCGGAAGCTTAATGCTTCCGATTAAATTGGATATTCGAACTAGCATTTGGGTTCCAACTAGATTAGTTAGGATTAGTAGACCAACATCTGGCTATTAGTTAAATTCCCGTTGTTCGCAAGATAGTTTAATCACTACCATTCCAATATCCATTTGAGAGGAGGAATTGATCCCCTAAAGTTTAGGATGGATATAGAATGTTTTAACCATTGTACCATGATAGTTATTCACGACATATATACATACTACATGGATATATTGAATGTTTAATACTATAAATATAAATGAAAGTTTTTATCGATACATGGTCAAACCGGGGATATATTAAAATTAATAAAATAGATATACGCCTGACTATGCTACATTAATATTTGGGAAAATTCACAAAATGCCACGATTTGAGTTTATAATTCACGATATACCCCTTTTTGGAAAGTAGTTCACAAAATGCCACGATTTGAGTTTGAAATTCACAAAATACCACTGTCCGCTAACAGACGTTAGTTTCGCCGTTAAGACCCTCTGATAAATTACCAAAATACCCCTGACGGCAAAAATAGAAGATTAACAAAAACGGTGCCACCAAGGAAGATGTCACGAGCTCCAGCTCAAAATAGAGTATAATAAAACCACGGTTTGTTCATATGTTGTAAGTAACTTTATTTGGTTAAGAGGTTTTAACACCTTGTGTTGATAAAATATGGATTTTGATTGTTTCTAAATCTTCAATGTAGACAAGTTTCTTTTATTTATTCCCTTTAGATTCTTTGATTTTGCTATATTTCTTTTTTCACTTTGTAGTGGTTAATTTCCATAAACTTTGATTTTTTATCAACTCCCTACTTTCTTTACCTTTGTAAAGAATAAAGACAATAGCTTTAATTACGTTAATTTGTTAATTGGCATTTTTTTTTATCAGTGGGCTACAAAAGTAGCGATGTTTAACCAGTAATCTGGTTCTGCAGCAAAGGATTTCTCCTTGCCAGGTAAAAACAGTAAACATACAAATAGCAAAAACAGCAAAAGACTAAATAATACAGAAAGACATCATGTGATTCAGAACTATTATAGTTCATTCAGGTTCCTTTTTGCAACAGCAGCATTAGTGATTAAGCAGTCTTCAAGTCTCCTTGGCCAATCAAAAGTCTCTTCAAATCTGGGGTAAAAAATAGTTGCGGCCACGAGTACTTATATGCCAGTACCAGTCTCCCTAGTCAAGTATTTGCAATCTGTTTGACACGACCAATTCTGAACTAACTACTTCTTAGTTCCTTTCTTTCTTAATATACGGTCGATGTTTGCTAGGGATTTACGTGGGTAAGGAGTATGGATTCTCAGCCTCTGTCCATACTTGAAGCATTCCCTCGCCTCTGCTGAAATGTTCGCAAGTTTTGTATGTGCTTTGGTGACTCTGAATTTCCTTTGCTTATTTAGCTGTGAACCATCACCCGGTGGTACTTCTACGTGAAGATTTATCTCTGGCAATGTGGTCCCATCCACTGGGGTGGGCTGGCCTTTGTTTGGGCTTACAGGAAGGCCGGCCGAGAATACTTGACCAACGGGGGCTGCTAGTTCACATACAGCCTCATGTGGCGTATCGATCTGGGATATTAGGATTGGGGTGTGGGGGGATTGAACAGGAGGGGGGGAGATTAAAGGCGTCTGTATTGGGGGGTGAGGCGGAGAGGTGGGGTCAAAAGTTTTTATTAAATGGGGGAGCATTGCACGAAACATCATAATGATGTTCTCTCCCAGGGTGATTAAAAGATAAAATATTTAAGTGGGGGTCAGGGAAAGAGATCACTTCTTTCAAAGTCTCATGGACCGTTGGGGAGACAGGCCCGGTGCTCGAGGCAGGCATGGGAGGGTGCGCCTGGAATTTTCGGCGAGAGGTGAACGGATTTGCTCCGAAAGATTCCTTCAGATGAATGGATTTGTGAGAGGGTATGCCTTGGGGAAGATGAAGGTTCACGCCTTGTCCAAGATAATTACTCCTCTATTATCATTATCATTACTTGCATAAATGACAAATTTTGAATATATATCCGGCCACCCTTCAATTTTTGATAGTCGCAAGGACGCTGTCGTTTTAACATGGGTCTTCACAACATAGGCTTGATTCTGCTGCAGTACTGTTTGGACGCTGTCGTTTTGTATTATACTTTGCTGGTCATTAATTGCTTCCTGTGCCGCTTCAGAGATGGGTTGCTTCTGCCCCCAGTTTTCCGGCGGCTGTTCGACTTCATCCTTTTCCGGCTGACGGTGATCCGACAGTTCCTCAGACCAGTATTCTACAACTCCCACTTTGCTTACGACCCCGTCTATTTCTACCGGAATTTCTTCATTTATGATCTGCATCCGAGTCGTTTCTATAGTAGCATGGACTTCCAGATAATTCGGTATTTTCTCCATATTTGTGGCCACTGATAGAACGGTGCCAACTGACCGCACGATGCTGTAGACTGAGCTCTCAGTCCATGCCTGGATTGGAATGCCTCTTAAGGCTACTTGCGTTTGCCTTTTCTCCAATTGATCACCCTTGCTCCATTCTCGTACTGCCCATGCTGCTTCTCCAATGGGGTTCGAATGGATGAAGGATTCAGCTTCCTGAGGACTTGAGAAGATAGCGACGAATTTGTATGGGGAGAGCATTGTGATGTCTTCCACGTTGTACTTTGTTGTTTTTATGCTTTTACGCACTTGTTCCAGGGATTGCTCTTTCTTGTAGATTATTACCGCCGATCTGCCAAGCCGTTCCATCATGTGGATGGACTGGTTGAGAGAGATAAACCCCGTTGTTTGATTAAGCGGCTGTTGCGAATGTTGTGCAGGGATGTGAGTGTTTGGCTGTGCGTGGCGCCACCAGTTTGATGTTTGAGAGGGATCCCTTTGGTCTGCGCGTGACTGCGCATGATGAGTGGCTCCTGGGGTAGGTCTCCAGTTAAAAGCTGTTTGAGTTTGCAGCCTGCTTCCATCCACTGTCGTACCATTAGTTTCAGATATCGCTTGGTCTGCTTCCGTCTTTAGTTTGTATTCCACAAACCCATATCTTGTTTTCGTACGTATCCTCGGGACTTTGGGTAGACGAAGACCAACTATTTGCCCGTATTTGTCAAAAAGTTTCCAAATAGTACTGGGTCTGGTGGCTGGGTTAATGTTATCTATAAACACCGTTGCTCCTGGGGTTGGTTTCCTTGCTGGGTTGATGTCGTCTATAACCATAGCTATCAGTGGTGAGGAGTGTGTAAGGGGGGTGATAGAGGTGGGAAGGTGCGGTTGTTATGAGGGAGCTAGGTATTTTGGTGGTGACTTTGAAGAGGAGGAGGGCTAGTGGAGGTGGTGGTGGCATCATTTGTTAATTGGCATTTGCTACTTAATTAAGAAGAATGTTTTTTTTACAATTCCTAATAATGTCATTGAAATTTATTTTGAGCTATAGATTGAAGTAATGTTTCTTCCCTGCCGTTGGTTGGTAGTAGTAAATAAATTTGAGATACACGAGGCTGCATTTCCTTCCCAATTAATTTTGATTTAGACACTCTCTAGCAACTTGAAGCGGATATAGGCGATGACTAAATTAACATCTCAACTGAAGCTAGGAAGAAAAAGAAAAGAGAACTCTTCCATTACATTGTTGCTACTAGAAACAATCAAGTCCCAACTATGAAATGTAGCCAAAACCAAGAACAAAAATCAAACGAATTATAAAACAGAAGCTGCACGACATTCTGAAATGGTAAATGTGAAGCTTGAGATCCATCAGTAGAGCTCCACATACTTCCTGCCCTTTTACTTCAACAGCAACAAACTCTCAATATAAGCCCCACAGTAAAGTAGGTATTCGCTACCCCCGTAAACAACACTTTTCCGTTTAGTAGTTAAATCATAAGCATATATACTTGCACCGGTGAAATCTGGTAAATTTTGTCGCCAGATTAAACGACCATCTTCGAGAAAAGTCTCAAAGATACACCCCGGGATCATCCCAGTATCCAAAGTGTAATATTTGCTCCACTTCCCACTTTCCTCCATCACCCAGATTTCAGTAATGCCATCAATACGGCATGCCAATAGTCCTGTTAATGAGCCTGGTACTGTAACAGCAATCGGGTGACAGGTAGGGGTAATAAGATGATGTGGCAGTGCGGTAGCTGACAGTGTCTCATAAGTCATATTGAATGAAATGTATTTTTTATTATGACCCTCATATCTACACCAATATTCCTCGACCCAGTGCACAGATCCTCCAATAGCAACCTTCTCCGATAGGCCAACAGCATCACGCGGATGACCTTCTACACCTCTGCCCTTCCTCCACGCTCGAGATTTTAAAGAGAAAACTTCAGTAATATTAGGATGTTCCCTAGGACGGTAAAAGATCACGACCTTGTAATCTTCAGTCGAAGGATCATATCCGAGACATAACCCATCAGCAGATGATGGTACAGTTGGAGGAGGCGGGATGTTTAATATTTTTCTGATAGAAGGGTTCCATAGAACAACTATTTTCGGTCCATCTATAACCGCGCCTTCGCAGGAGCAGCAGTCCATCTATGTGACCATAAACTTTGAGAGTTTCTGCCGGTGCTGGGAAATTGAATTCTAGGGTTTGTTGATGTCGTAGTGCACCGACTGAACCACAGAGCGGTGTTCTCCAGAGTGAGTAGTTTCCTGCCCCAGTCAAGCATAAGTAGATAAGTTTCCTGGTTGTTGTTTGGGAAGTGATTGAGGTGCAGTGACGGGAAGTCAGGGTTGTCGATTATCGATTTCCACTCCTTGGAGACTATCCTGAACCGTAGCAGAGATTTGACAGGGAGATACAAGAGTATCTGGATGCATATATCAAATGGAACATTGAAGTTTCTAGTGTCTGGTTCCGTTACTGGTATAAAAAAAAGATCAAAAACATCAAACCCTAGTCAACTTATTATGAGTGACCGCAAAGCCTAATTTCATTCATGAATAGGAAAAAGAAGCGAAATAGTACCACCAAGCTATAACGATCCTGCGAGAAGTCGAGAACAGTACCGACCCAAAAGATGCAGCAGCAGTAGAAACTAAATAATAAAAACAAATCTCAGTCAGTTGTGGAGGCAAAGGAAGAAAGGAGGTAAGCTTCGTCTCTAAATTAGTATATCTCTCTTCATGTTAGCCAGTTGTCCCCGTGCATTATATAGGCCCTCGCCTAAACAAGACAATTTTAACCCCAACTCAAAACTCAATCCGAGCTCGAGGCCTACTTTGGCTGATTTGGGGTTGATTATTGATCAATTTGTGAGAATAATAAATTATTTTTTGTGGAGTGAGTTAGGGAAAAAAAACCCGGAAGCAAGTATTTTGACCCCCTCAATCCCTTGTCACGGTTGCTTCTTCCTGTAATCCCTGGAAATGGGTGTTTTTTTTACTTGTATAGAAGCTGATAATTCAATTATCGGCATCTGGAAGCCGATAATTCAATTATCGGCATCTGGAAAGCTTCTGTACAAGTCAAAATACTACCGTTGGAGGCTCTGTACAGAAGCGGATAATTCAATTATCGGCCTTCGAAAACAAACTATAAAACAACATGTGGGGTGACCGAGAAGTTCCTCACGCCTCATTTTTCCCCCTTCAAAATCCTTCCAAAATCCTCTAATTTACACTCTCTTTTAAAATCTTCTGTTTCCGTAGAGTAATATGGGAGACCAATACCAGATGGGCGAACAAGGTCCATTGGAGTCGCAGCCTTTCAGCTTGCAGACGACTCACATATCTATGGCGTACGCCTCAGACGAATCGGTTAGTATTTATTAATTAATTTTTATTACACTATTTATGTATATATGTTATAATAGGTTAACCAACATTAATAGTTTATTTAGTTATTTGATGTAGTTAAATTAAATGTTATCTTTTCTACCATAATTATTAATTGTAGAATAATTAGTTAAATTAAAGCGTAGTTTATATATAATGAATCTTAGTAATTATTTTATTCTCATCGGATTAATTAATTATACATAGTTTATTTATTGTAACAAATAGTTTATGTATATTCCTTAGTTAATAGTTGTTTAACTAAATATTATTTTTCGTATCATATTTTTTAAATTACACCAAAACAATCAATGAATTTTAGTAACTTTATGTATTTCATAGTTATTAGTTAATTATTTTTTATATTATCTATCTACGTAATAGTAGTTTAGTTTAATTGTTAATTCACTGTAGTAGTTTAGTTTATGCACCGTATGATTTAATTGTAGATAATGTACCATAGAAATTTATTTAAATTATATTGTAGTTAATTATATATTGTTTAGTTAAATAACACATACTATATGTTGTTTAGTTTAATTATTTGTTCGAAACAGGTTAAGTGAATGCTAGTTTTTTAAATTGTATAATCAATTGATAATTTAAGGTGTAGATGATTATATTGTATTTAATCTATTATTATTAGAACTATTTACATGTGATTGATATTTCTTAGTGGTTGAATGATTAATTTATTAGAATTAGTATTAGTAATCGATTAAACTGTAATTCGTAGGGAATGTAGAGATATGCACAGTACAGAAACAGGACATTGAAAACCCGGTCTTGTTGGAAAGTGCTACAGCCCCACATGATGCTATCTTACCCTACAAGAGCTGGTTTTTTTGGGCCAGCGAATCTGAGGATTAATAACTGCACGAGCATCATTAGTGCTATGATTGATAGATGCCGTCTTGAGACGCACACTTTTTTGATGTCATTTGGGGAGGTCAGCATAACCTTAGAGGATGTACATATTTTGTTGCCTTGCTACTGAGGGGTTACCCATCTGTTCCTCTACTAGTAATGTGGATGTGAATGCTATATGTCTACGGCTTCTTGGTGATGTCCCCCCTTCTCACAAGGGGAATCAGATACCAATTGCTTGGCTGGCTAAGAGATTTGTGGAGACGGACGACGATTTTGGTCAGCGTGACATTCATCAGCAGCTAGGGATGTCAATTTCGGGTTTTGGGTCGGTTGACCCCAACCCGAACCCGACCTGCTCGATTGCATGCTCAACCCAAAACCGACCCAAACCCGAAACGGGTCAGATTTGATCAACCCGAAACCAACCTGCTCTACATATTCCTACCCAAACCCGACCTGATTAACCCGAACCCAAAATTGACCCGCAACCCAAACCCAAATTCTATCCGAAACTAACCCGAAATTCGCACACCTTGTAATTACAATTTTTGTATTTGAACAAAATCAGAAACAAAAAAAACTTAAAGAGGAAAAAATTTAACCAAATACACAATACATCGTCATTTAAGAAGAAAACAAACATAGTACTTCAACAAAATGTTAACAGTGTTTAGCTGCATATTGTAATTGTATGACCAAACCACACAAAAGATAAAACAATCGTAATTAGGGGCTCTCCATTACATTACAGCTCACTATATTACAACTCACAAGATAAAACAAACATAGCAGTACGGTTTTGTTGTATACAACATCAAGAGAATAACCGACTGCAATTAGAAAAACTCAAATTGTTGTGCTGTGCCGCCTTGATTCTTCTAGTTCCAATCCATGTCAAACAACACCACCTGCTAGAACAAGAAATTCATAACACACCACACGTAATATTAAACACTTGACAATACTAATTTCAATATTGAAGTTTAACCCAAAGATAGTGCTTGGACATTGTTATGAATTACATGTCCTGTTATTTTTGGTGGATAAGTGCTTAAATTATCAACTAAATTATCTGGAATGATGAATCTTAGCAAGTGATTAATCTGTTAAAAATTCATAAGCTTGGTCTACTAACTTGGCCTACTGTCCAGCAGAGAAAGGAGCAAAAACTTACTAGTGGATAACTTATTCTACCCTTCCGAAAGTACTTAAGAATGACTCTTTCATCTCACTAGCCTCTTTTTTGTGTACATTCTTATAACATCACTACTAAACATTTAAGATTCAAGTACTTGCGAGCTTCCCTAAAGGCTGAGAACTCGATAAAGTTAAGAGGAAGATTATGCTTAGCAACCAATTTAGCCATGAAATTCCTCCAAATCATTGGATCAAAATCTGATCCGGAAGTGGACATTGATTTGGAAGATGTTGAAATAATCATTTGCCCTACATCTCGAGTAAATCTTCTAGTGCATACCTTAAGGTGTCGGTTCATGTTTCCAGTCCCATTCTTGGCTTCGACATTATAGCAGGTTCCACACCCCTTACATTTAGCTCTTTCATAAGTGATCTTCTCATCAGGAGGAATGAACTCATAATGTTACCAAATTGGGGAAAGCAGTTTCCGTACTCTCTTCTTACTCTTTGGCTGAACTTCTGATTACTCATTTTGAACAGAATCCTCTCCATCTACAAAAAAAAACAGTGTAAGTGTGTAACTTAATAGTCCAAAACAGACCATAACATAATGTAATTCAAGTTATAGCTCAAAAAATACAAATATACGGTGCTCAAGATGTAGCACTTAGACAACAACACAAACAGAAAAAAAAAAAAACTAAGCATTGTTCAAGAGATTTAATTAAGTTGTATTTTTGTTTGAAGTGAGCAATAGCATCATGGTACATCTAGCTTCACATTAACATGGCATCACCGAAAAATGTTGAGAATAAACTTCTTATAAGACTGAAAGGTCTTTATGACCACATAATTCACTTTCATATCATTGTGAATAATCTTCACATTATTCTCAATTATTTTCGCACCAAACGAGACAATTGTATTCTCTCTGTGATCTCCCTCGTGCATGGAGGAAACCGCAATGTTTTGTTTCAAAGATGGAACCATCAATTTTCATCTTTCATACTCAGATCAGAGAGACGGCCGGGCATCATAAAACATGAAACGTACGTCCCAACTGCGCACATTTTGCAACTTCAAATCTATGTTTAAGTATATCTTCATGTTTCTCTCATTCTTATGCACCGACCCTGTTGAGCCCTCAACTTTCTCACATTTTCCCTGCATACTCTGTTTACAACTAATTGTTTGTTTTCAACGCGTCTCTAGATCGATACTATATAGTAGAATAGGAAGATGTTATTCTCAAAATTACTATACCACTTTCTGCAGACTTTAGAAATAATCAGAAAACCCAGCCATCTATATATAATGAATCTTATAAACAGCAGCAGAGTTGAAGTCGATGTTACAGCAGCTAGTAGGGATATTATTAATCATCAAAAGGGTAGTCAAAATAGGTCTTTTCGCTTGGATGAAAGACAAGGCGAAAGAAAACAACCCACAAATCGCAGCAATCCGAGTAACTTCCACAGTATTCCTCTGTTTATCAATGATCTTATTCGTTGTGATTCTAGGAAGCTTTGTCAATGATCAAGTCAGAAAATTCATGGCATCTGAAGAATACTACCGATATCACTACTACCAGCAGCAACAGATTCCGCCGCGCCATGAAACCCTAATTTGCAACAACTACACATCTCCATCTACAACAAGATCAAGTGCCGCTGAGCAGTACTCTTCTTGGATATCTCAAAAACAAGTATGGCATGAGATGAATGACACCGAATTAATGTGGCGGGCATCCATGGTTCCACAGATTAAAACTTACCCATTTAACAGAACAATGAAAGTTGCATTCATGTTCTTGACAAAAGCAGGGGTTCCACTGGCACCATTATGGGAGAAATTCTTCAAAGGAAATGATGAACAACTCTATTCAATCTACATTCATTTGTCCAATTCATCACATCAAATCGAGTATCCTGAATCATCAGTCTTCCATAACCGCAACATACCAAGCAAGGTCAGTATATATATACAATTCAATTAATTCTTTTGTTTTAAAAAAAAATCTACTACTGTAATAATAATTATCAGTTTTATGTGATCATCAGCCGGTCGAATGGGGAATGCCATCAATGGTAGCAGCTGAGCGCCGTCTTCTAGCAAACGCACTCTTAGACATCTCAAATGAACGATTCATTTTACTATCCGATTCATGTATACCCATCTTCAATTTCACTACAATCTACACTTATCTCATTAATTCCTCATCAAACTACACTTCATTCATCAGTTCATTTGATGACCCAAGACACTCTGGTCGTGGTCGTTACAATAAAAGAATGTTCCCGACACTATCTTTAACTGACTGGAGAAAAGGGTCTCAGTGGTTTGAAGTTGGACGACCTCTAGCCATTGAGATTATATCAGATATGAAATACTACCCAGTATTTGAAGCTTATTGTCGTCCTCCTTGTTACATGGACGAGCATTACATAGCGACACTGGTACACAAGGTTGGTGGTGGTCCTGGTGGGAGTGGGAATAATGCTAATAGGAGTGTTACTTGGGTTGATTGGTCTAAACCAGGGTCTCATCCTGCAAGGTATACAGGGAAACATGTGTCTCAATGGCTGTTGAACCGGATTAGAAATGATTCTAGATGTAGTAGTAGTTACAACAATATCTGCTATCTTTTTGCTAGGAAGTTTGATCCCACTGCTCTTCAACCGTTGCTGAAGATTGCTCCTGGTTTGCTCGGGTTCAATCCTTAGCTCTTACCACCGCCAGCTTTTCTGCTACCAATTTACCAACTCCCTACCTAGCTAAGATTTTTTAGAGTATCCATCGATTTTTCATATACATGTATTACTGAAACTGCCTATTCTTTGAATTTATAACATACTTGCTCCACATTGTTTTTTTTTTTTAAAAAAAAATAGTATTAGCTAGTAGATGCGCTAGCTTCAAAATCACAAAAATACACGGAGTTTTTTCTTCGTAAACAAGTAATATATTAGATTAAAAGGGAGATAAGTACATACTTAGAGTCAATAAACAAAAACTATCTAGAGCCAACTATTGTTTAAAGCCAATCTAAGCAAAACCAACTTGTCCTCCATGCGCAGGTAAACCCATCCAGGGGCCTGCGTAACCAAAGGATTAGAAGCTTGATGAAGCATAAGCTTTATCATCTTTGAAACCAACCCTAGAACCAACACAAATAAACATCAACAGAAACCGAAAAAATCAAACCTACACCCTGAGAGTACAACCAAACTAAGATCATCATAAACCATAGGTATAGTAACTAGACTACAACCAAAACATAAGAGGTATAAATCACCCAGAAAGGTGGGCAATGCTCAAGAAGGAAGTCAAAGAAATAGGCGCCAATCTGGTAGGCCTATTCGAGACTCACCAACAACGTCCAATATCTAATCGCAGTGGCATATGGGGACTGGGCAGAAACTCAAAATGGTTGGAAGTCCCCGCCACTAAACACTCAGGAGGCATCACAGTAATGTGGAACTCAAATGTGATAACAATTCCAACTTCGCATATTGGATCGCTGGATTGCAGTGGAACTACACTGGCCTTCTATTTCTTTCTCAGGTGTGGTTAATTTTTGTATGC
The DNA here is from genome assembly GCA_023374045.1 of Limonium bicolor. Classification (NCBI taxonomy): domain Eukaryota; kingdom Viridiplantae; phylum Streptophyta; class Magnoliopsida; order Caryophyllales; family Plumbaginaceae; genus Limonium; species Limonium bicolor. The sequence goes on along the minus strand of CM041779.1, from coordinate 48,417,079 downwards.
TCCTACACGCCTGAAAGTTTGTGCAGCAATTTACAATGAAATTCAGAATTGTCACTTTCAAAAACCAATTCTGTTAGTTGGAGATATGAATGAGGTACTACGTGGGGATGAAAGGAAAAGAGGAAAGCCTTCTGTTCGAACAAAGAGCATGGAAGAATTTAGATAGTGGCTCGACTAGATGGAGTTGCAACCTTCAAGGTGCCACATACACCTGGAGGAATATAAATCAATGAGTAGAATTGATGGGGCTTTTGCCCAGACAGAATGGGTAACAACCTTCCCCTACATCACTCTAAAAGGAAACCCTTGGAGATTATCAGATCACAGATTCATGATCCTAACACTTCGAAATACAAGCTGGGGCCCCAGACCTTTCCGTGCTCTTAATGCATGGTTAGATCACCATGCTTTCAGAAGGATTTTCAAAGCAGAGTGGACCAAACTAGGTAATATTCCGGTTGACTCCAAACTGAAGGCAATCAAATACCCACTGCGTCAATGGAATAAAGAGGTATACGGGCACATTGAAACTCGATTGAACAAAGCCATGCGAGAGCTTGAACTTCTTGATAAAGATGATGAAGATTCAATCACCGATTCAAATTCAAGTAATACCAGACCGATTATCTCTAGCCAGATTCGGAAAGCACTCATAGATAAAGAAAGGTATTGGAAACAAGTTTCCAGAGACAAGCTGGTAAAAGAAGGTGACCGTAACACAGCCTACTTCCACCGTAAGGCATCCTTGAATCGTAAAACAAATACAATCAGCTGTCTTCAATTGCAGTTTGGCCTGATAGAGAACTCAAAGAAAATCACAGCAAAAATAATCAACTATTACACAAGACTCTTCTCCGCACAACCAAATTCAAGCGCTCTCTCCTATCTCAGAAAGAGTGGGGCTATCAGAAAGAGAAGCAGCTAAACTAAGTCGTCAGCCATCGTTGACAGAAATCAGGAATGCAGTGTGGAGTATTAATGGGAATAAAGCCCCGGGATTTGACGGCCTAAATTTCAATATCATCAGGGGTCTATGGCACATCATCGGGAATGAATTCTCATCCGCAGTAATGGACTTCTTTGCCACCAGTTCTCTGCCGAAGGGCTCAAATATGACATGGGTTACTCTTATACCCAAATTATCATATGCGAAAAGAGTGAAGGATTACCGCCCTATAAGCATGATAGGAGCAATTTATAAAGACATCTCAAAGCTGATGGCAACAAGACTCTCTGAAATCGTTGACAAATTAGTCTCACGCACACAAACTGCATTTATAAAGGGGCATCACATCTTGGAAGGTCCGCTCATTGTGAATGAGATCATATCTTGGCTAAAATCCAGGCACCTTCCAGGCGTGTTGTTGAAGATAGATTTTTCAAAAGCATTTGACTACTTGTCATGGCATTTCATAGATGCAATGTTGTTTGTATATGGTTTTGACAATGTATGGCGAGGATGGATTAAGGAGTGTATCTCCACCGCTAAAATTTCAATTCTAATAAATGGAGTTCCTTCCCAACCTATCAGACATAAGAGAGGATTATGCCAAGGTGACCCATTCTCCCCACTTCTCTTTGTTTTATGTTTCGAAGGCCTCAGTTGGATCTTTGAGGAAACAATATTTCAAGGCGCAAGAAAGGGCTTGCTGATTGGTCGCAACCAAGTTCAGATTTAGCATCTCCAATTCACCGATGATACTCTATTTTTAGCAATGCCGGCGCATCTGAACTTTAAGTGATAAGATGGTGTATCTCTATATTCACGAACATGTCGGGTTTAGAAGTCAACTGGTCCAAGTCTTTTGCAATCCCCATTAATTTATCACCAGCACAGCTCCTGGATATTCAATCAGTATTGCGGTGTAAAATGTCCTCTTTGCCTACAACATATCTTGGTTGTAGCATTGGGGCAAGCCCCATAAGACAATCCACTTGGAATCCGATCATCACAAAGATTGAGAAGCGCTCGGCAAGATGGAAAGCCAAAACACTGTCACAAACGGGAAGCTAGTATTAATCCAATCGGTACTCAGTAGCCTACCCCTCTATTATATAAGTCTTTTCAAAATTCCAAACAATGTCATACTCAAAATCAATAAACTGTAGCGAGATTTTCTATGGAGCAGAGGAGAAACTCGAGGTATGCCACTTATCTCTTGGAACAATATCTCTAAGCTGCGAGAAATGGGAGGGATGGGAATTCAAGACATTGAAACTAAAAACACTGCACTTCTTTTTAAGTGGTGGTGGAAGTTTGAGAAAGATGACGAGAATTTTGAAAAAACATTATTTGCTCAATATATGATGTAGATATTCATTTACCATCACTAATGAGGCCTAGTCACAAGTTAAAAGAAGAGGACTATGCTGAATAATCAACACCAACTTCATCTAGAAGTAGTAGGTAGAAGGGAGGCACCGTCCAGCCTACCTTATTTGAATAAGTGAGATGCAGAAAATAAACGTGTGAGTAGAGAAGTTTTATTTGTGTACTTAGTTTGCTATAAATAGGTTTGTATAATGATGAATGAAATAATCCCTCTTCTATCTTGGGAAATTAAGTTCAACATTTGGTATCAGAGCCAGATACAATCTTTCACAGCCAACAAACACAAATACCTTTCGTTAGTTTAATCTATCAAAACTAGTGAGCCAGCAACTACAAAATCTTCTGTTAACTCCATAGCTATCACCAGAGCCATCTCCACTATCCTCCACTTACCCAAAAATAAGTTTGAGTCTTTGAGTCAGCCACACTTTGATTCAGATTTTGCCAACCTCTTATTCCGTACGCTCCAGCCATAAGCAAAATTTTCTACTTGTCTTCTCCCATATCCCTCGGTTCCAATTGAGTTTTCTTTTGTACAGTGTGTGTTGCTGAGTGTTGAGGAACAAGAGAAAATAAAACCGAGAGAGATAGGGAAACACGGGGAGAGAATTAGGAAAGGTGTAAGCAAGTGAGTTTAGATTGAGATAAAAAAATCGGAAGAAACGAGAGGGGGCTGGCCGGCTCGGTGTTGAGGAAAGAACAGAAAATAGAGAGAATGAGGGAGATGACAAAATGAGTGAGATAGAAAGTCAGAAGTGAATAAGAAGAGGATAAACAGAAAATCAATCCATGCTCGCGTGTGCTGCTCCCTCAATTATTGCTGGTGGCGATTTGTTCATTAGAAAATAATGATCGGCTGAAATAAAAAAAAAGAAAGAAAAGAAAAGGTGTGGAGTCACATGAATTATAAAAAAAGAAAAAGAAAAAGTGAGGCTGATGTGAGTGTGGAGAAATAGGTATTAAAAAAACAAAAGGGAAAGCAAAAAGAATACTGCTTACGTGAACTCAAAAGAGTGATTTATTATTATTTAAAAAAAGAAAAGGAATTATTGTTAGAGTGTGGGATATATATCTATACGTGGGTGAGTATTTTAGTTATGGCAAATTTTCAAGTTACCGGTAGAATTAAAAAGCTTAGCAACAATTATAATTATTGGTCTACTTGTATAATGTCATATATGCAAGGACAAGATTTATGGGAAGTTGTTAATGGCAGCGAAATAAAGCCGCCAAGGGGAGAAGATGCGCTGCGGAAATAGAAGATTAAAGCAGGCAAAGCTATGTTCACCTTCAATCTGATTATTGAAGAAGAAATTCTCGAACACATTTGGGATGCGAAAAATCCTAAAGAAGCTTGGGACACACTTGCCAAGTTGTTCTCGAAAAAGAATGACACAAAGCTGCAACTCTTGGAAAGTGAGTTGTTGTCAGTTGCGCAAAATGGTATGATGGTTGCGCAGTACTTTCACAAAGTGAAGTTGTTATGCCGAGAAATTTCCGAGTTGGATCCGGAAGCTCGAATTGGTGATACCAGGATGAAAAGAATCATCATTCATGGTTTGAGACCTGAATTTAGGAGCTTTATTGCTGCTATACAAGGTTGGCAAGTACAACCATCACTTGTGGAATTCGAAAACTTGCTAGCTAGTCAAGAAGCGTTGGCTAAGCAAATGGGAGGAGTCTCGTTGAAGACAGAGGAAGAGGCACTCTATGCTAAGAAAGGCAAGTGGAATTCCAAGAAGAGAGTTGAATATGGATCCAGACAGAATAACCACAAAGAGAGGAGTCAAGGCGAGTGGAGTGATCGAACAAAACCAAGAGAAAATTGGAACGACTATGATAATAGTCAAAAGTTTGAAGTAAAGTGTTACAACTGTAACAAGAAAGATCATATGGCAAAAGATTGTTGGTCAAAGAAGAAGAGGATAGAGAACAATGTTGCTACTTCAAGGAATGAAGACGAATGAGACGTTTATGCCCTCTCGGGTGTAGAAAAAGAGGAGCTTGCCCTTGAGGATGTTAATGCACTCTTTGTAGTAGATGAAGAGGAGCTTGCCTTATGGGAAGTTGATGCACTCTCTACAGAGACAATGAGGAGCTTGCCCATATAGCAACAACATGAAAGAGATGGTTTGTAGTTTTTCCATATAAAAGCTACATGTGTACTAGATTAATATGAAATTGATGTTGAGAGGGAGTGTTGAATAATCAACACCAACTTCATCTAGAAGTAGTAGGTAGAAGGGAGGCACCGTCCAGCCTACCTTAGTTAAATAAGTGAGATGCAAAAAATAAACATGTAAGTAGAGAAGTTTTATTTGTGTACTTAGTTTGCTATAAATAGGCTTGTATAATGATGAATGAAATAATCCCTTCAACAATCCAAACATATCTCTTCTATCCTGGAAATTAAGTTCAACAGACTATGGAAATCCATAGTGCCCATCGCGGCGTGGCACCCAAATATCAAGGCAACGACCACATAAAACATAAGGTGGTTGCTGGAAAATAGGGAAAAAATTCGATTCCGGGTAGATATAGGGATCGAAGACAAAGCACTGAAAGGTATGTTCCCTCATCTATATTCAATCAGTGATCAAAAGAGCTAGAAATTAATAGAATTGGATTGGAATGGATGGTGGAATGAAGAGCAATGGATGTGGAATCTAACCTTGAGAAGAAACCTTTTCACTTATGAACATCTATGTGCTGAGGAATTGTCCATTCTGCTAAATGGATACGGGCCCGATAGCTCAGGCGAAAATGATTCCCTCTCTTGGTCTTGGAGCGATGATGGAGTCTTCTCTGCAAAATCATTCTATAATGTAGTGCGATCTCTTTCAGAAGCCCCATCTACAAGCTGGCACAAAATCTACTAGCAGAATAACACTCCACCAAGACTAGAACCTCTGATTCAGTTTCTTCTCAAAGGAAAACTCCTCACCAAGGACCGGCTGTTTGCAAGAAATTTAATTTTAATCAGTCAGGTTTTCTGCCGTCTTTACAAGCTAGCAGATGAGACCACAAGCCACCTATTCTTACGCTGCCCAAGCTCGCGCTCTCTTTGGAATCATATTCTCACCTGGTGGAATGTGCCAATAGTATTGCCTCAATCTCCAATCGAACTCTTCTTAGCCTGGCAAATTCACTGGCATTCAAAACAAGTAAGAATCTGGTGGTCCTCCACCCTGCTGTTCACGTTGGGAGCTATTGAGAAATTATGAGCTTATTTTATTGCCTAAAAACATGCTTAACAATGTTAAGCATCTGTATTGTATTTATACAAATGTACAGCAACGGTAAACTATACATATGTGGGCCGCATATTTTGTATGGGCTAATAATGAACCGTGAACCAATATAGAAGACATATGGGCTAGTATTCTAACACCCCCCCTCAAGAGCTACTTGGGTCACCTTGTAGATCTTGTATTAAAGATAGACCTATGTCTTTAAGAAAAGAAGCATAAGATTTTCCAGCTGGGGGCTTGGTGAGGAAATCTGCCAGCTGCTGTTTGTTGGAGATGTGTTGTACAGAAATGAGACCTTCCTGAATTTTCTGTCTTACGAAATGAATGTCGATCTCTATATGTTTTGTCCTTTGGTGTTGAACGGGGTTCTTGGCAATGAAGACTGCAGACTTGTTATCACAGTGGAGTGGTATTGGTTGAATCTCCGTTACTCCAAGTTCGTGTATTAAGCGGCTAAGCCATGATAGTTCACAGGTTACTGCTCGCATGGCACGGTATTCTGCCTCAGCTGATGAAAGGGAGACACTGCTCTGCTTCTTGGATTTCCAAGAAATTGGTGATCGGCCCAGCATGATGTAGTAGCCGGAAACAGATCGTCTTGTGTCCTTGCAACCAACCCAATCACTGTCACAAAATGCCAGAAGAGATAAGTCAGAATCAGTATTTAAATGAATGCCATAATGTGCTGTACCATGTAAATACTGCAGTGTGTGATAAGCTGCTTGTAAGTGTTTTGTAGTTGGAGCTTGTAAGAATTGACTAAGTAATTGAGTTGTGAAACAGATATCTGGACGAGTATGGGTCAAAAATTCAGTTTACCAATCAAACTTCTATATAGAGTAGGGTTTGGAAGGATCTCACCATCTGCTGAACCGAGTTTGATTGTAGAAGGAAGAGGGGCTGTAGTGCTATCTTTACCATGTATGCTGTGGTCTGTCAGAATTTCATTGCAGAACTTGCGCTGAGTAATAACCAGACCTGTTGAATGATACAGAAATTCCATGCCCAGAAAAAATGTAGTTGACCAAGATCTTTGATTCTGAATTCTTGGTTCAGTTTATATTTCACACTTGTAATTTCAGTTGGGTTATTTCCAGTGATGAGAATATCATCAACATACACAGCATGATAGTAAGATGATGTAGATTGTTTTTCAAGAATACAGAGCAGTCATTCTCTGATTTTCTGTATCCTAATGTTTCCAAAAAGATGCTTAGTCTAGCAAACCACTGGCGGGATGCTTGCTTCAAACCATAAAGGGATTTCTTCAGGCGACAAGCATTTAAGTTCTTGTCTGTTTTTAAACCTTTTGGTATTTGCATGTATATTTCCTCTTGAAGATTCCCATGGATGAAAGCATTATTGACATCTAGTTGATCTATTTTCCATTTTTTTTAACAGCAATGGCTAGAATTGTCCTAATTGTGGTCATGCGAACCACAGGAGAGAAAGTTTCGGTGTAATCTAAGCCATACTTCTGACTAAAGCCTTTGGCAACTAGTCTAGCTTTATATCTTTCAAGAGTCCCATCAGATTTCAATTTGGTTTTGAAAACCCACTTACAGCCGATTGCTCTTTTATGTTTAGGAAGTTTGGTGAGTTCCCAAGTCCCATTGTCTATGAGGGCTGTAAGTTCTGTATTAATGGCTTCAACCCAATGGGAATGTTTAGAAGCCTCTTCATAGGTTTGTGGGTCTTGAATTTCCAGAATTTGATCAAGAGTGTGTCTGTTGGTGATGGAAGTTGCTGTTAGAGAGAAAGATGGGGTTATATTTGTAAGAGAGAGAGGATAAGAAGAGGAGATCTGTTTGTTTGAGTTCAGTCTGGTTCTAAATATTTCTGTGAAAGGGTCTTGGTGAATGTGGGTAGAACCTGTGGTATAGTCTTGTAGATAAGAAGGAGGATGTCTTATCCTTGTAGATCTTCGTAGTGTATCAACAGTGGATAAATCAGTGAGAGTTTGGGTCTGATCTGATGTAGGTTGGTCTATTTCAAGAGAAGCAGGAAGCTGTGTTTCTGGTGGAATATCATCGGAATGCAAAGATTCAGTTGCATGATTATCAGAGGCAATATAAGGTTGTGGTGTGGAGGAAGGAAGATCATCATCAGAGACATAAATGTGTTCTTGAACAGAGGTAGATTGATTGTAATCAGAATCAGCTGTACAGAGAGGGATATCTGGATGAGGGTGCTTAAAAGGAAATATGGATTCATGAAAGACAACATCACGAGATGTGATGATTGCATAATCTTGTATTCTGAGAAGCTTGTATCCCTTTTGGTGTTCAGCTAATCCTAGATGAATGCAAGGGATAGATTTTGAAGCAAATTTTCCCTGTTTGGTACCTAGAATAAGAGCATAAACTAAGTAGCCAAAAGGTCTTAGATTGCTGTAGTCTACTGGTGTGTTGTATAAAACTTCATAAGA
>CM041779.1:48376952-48408568 GCA_023374045.1 Limonium bicolor | reverse complement strand
GTCTACATCCTTGAATTTGAGGAGGAGGAGCCCATTAACTTTGATCTTCATTTGAAGGATCAAGGCCCCCACCCGTGCACTAATGAAGTTGGGTGGAAGCTCAACGTACACCCGCTAAGTGTGGAGGCCACCTTCCCATTTGATCCGGGACAAAAGATTGAAGACAAAGTCCGCTCCGGAGTTCTCCCTGCACCGCTCACTGAAGATAAGGATGTTCACATCCTTGAATTTGAAGAGGAGGCTCCACCACAGTTTGATCCTTGTACCAAGGATCACCCACCTCAACACTTCCACCTGATGAACGATCGGTGGAGTTTACACTTTCACATCCTAAGTGTTGAGGCCACATTTCCTTTTGATCCGGGTCGTTCTTCATTGCTAGATGATGCCCGCCCAACCCACCCGTTGAAGCTGACTTCAACGTTCATATTCGATCCCGGATGACTTCACGGTGGTATGGTCTAGCCAAAGACCTTAAAGAAGGGCCGCTTACCGGGAGGCAACCCGGATTTCATTTCGTGTCTTGTCTTTTAAATTCTGTTAGTTTAGATTTTGCATTGTTTTCAATAATGGGCTATTTTGGCATTCTTTGGACTTGCCCTTTTGCGCCCAATTGGTGGCGTCTGTGTTGTGAATATTTTGGAAACAGGTGAGCCCCTCTGAAAAAGGATGGAATTCGGAACAATTACAAAGGAACCTCTGGCGAAATTTTCCTAGAGGCCTTCATCTCCAACGATTGAAGGTAGCACCTCAATGACCCCTCCCACTAGCAATTGTGCGGGCACCCTATCTTCCATCCGCATCTTATCGGGGAGTACTCGTTTCACCCTTCCTTTAATATTTGCACACAACGACTCCACTATTTTTTATTTCCTGTTTTTGTTTTCGTTCTCCTTTGGTTTTGTTTTTGCTAACCCTTAACTCCAGTTGTAGTTTGTTGCTTCTAGTGTTTTATGCCGGTGCAACTTCCAGTCCACACCGCAACCAAGCTACGCTACTTGAGGCTGAAGCTCAAGTGTGGGGAGTTCTATAAACTGATAGCAATTGCAATCTCAGGGGAGTACTTTCTTTTTGTTTTTGTTTTTTTTCTCTCTTCTCTAATATTGAATCTGCAACTCTGGGCATAGCTGTTGTGCTATAATGGTGTTTATGTCCCTTGCGTTTTATCTTTTGCTTGCTTCTGAAAAGGTCTTCTGAAACCTTCCCCGGTTGTCTGGTGAACAATGAGGACATTGTTCAAGTTAAGTGTGGGGGAGTGACCTTTTCGGTGAATTGTGTGCTTAATGTTTAATCTCTCTGCTTATCTTGCGATTGTCCAAAATCAAAAACTTGGACCCTTGTGTTGTGAGTTGTTCTCATTAAGAACAAATACTATTATGAGTTGTGGGATAAATGCTCAAATTTTCTTTTTGATTGCTTTTGAGGAGCATTTTACATGCGTGTGACCAAATGATCTTGAATGGTTGGATTTTTATTGCTTAGGGGTTTCTTCTGTCTTTCCCTCTTAGGGATTGCTAAGGGGTGCTTCTTTGTGAAAATCCTTTAAGGGACTTGTGAGACGCCATTGGTAACCAACAATGAGAGTTGAGTGTTCTTAAATGCAAAGGCTTGATGCCAAAATTTTATCTTCTCATCTCTTATGCAAAAGTGAAACAAATGCATAAATCTATTTGTCCTTTTGTTTTCTTCTCAATGCCCATTCTTGAGAAGTTGGCCATGGTAAAAGCTCTCCAAGTTACCTAATCTTTAGAACTTTGAAGCACTCTGGATCATACCCCGAAACTCTAGTTTTTGTTTTTACCCTAACACACCCATGCCACCACTAAGAGATGGTTCACGCTCCTCAAAGGTTTTAATCACTTTTTGCTTCTTCTCTCTATCCTACGATTCATGTTAGTATTTGTAAGTCTTGAGCATTCCTTACTTGCTTGGGGGCTTGGTTTTGCTTGAGGACAAGCAAAAAGGTAAGTGTGGGGGTGTGATGAGTGTCTAAATGAGCATGTGTTTGTAGAGGTGTATTTCACATGTTTATCAACACTTTTCATGCTCATTCCTCCACTCTAGCTTGTTTTCCTTTAGTTTTGTGTTTTATTGGTGTTTTACACAATTATTGCTGAAACAGGAGGAATAACATAGCTAGGATGAAAGTAGATGAAGAGACAAACGCGTGGGCGCAAACGGATCCAAAATCGGAGCTAGAACAAAGAAGATACGGCATTCTGAAGTTAGCGGCGCTGTGCTTCAGGTGCGGACCAACCCATGGACCGACCCTAGGTCTGGGTCGGTCCAACACGTGATTTCGGCCCGAGCTTCGGTATCGGACCGACCCATGGACCGACCAAGGCCTGGGTCGGTCCAAACTTAAAAAAAGCACGTGCTGCGTCTCAGAAGCGGACCGACCCACCCTGGGTCGGTCCGTGGGTCGGTCCGCCCGAAAAAATGCCCAGATTTGAGATTTTAAACGCAGAAAAAGAGGAGAAGAGGGAGAGAGTCGCAACCCAGACGAAAAACGACGCAAAAGGAAGAAAAAGAAGGGGAAAAGAGGAAGAAGAAGAAGAGAAGAAGGAGAGGAGGAAGCCCACCTCCATTGAAGCTCCCAAGCTCCATTAATGGCCATTTCTTACTCTCTCTCCCTTCTTTACTCTCTAATGGTTGTTTAGACTCCTTGTAGCTTGGGATTTGGGGATTTTGCCCCAAAATCCCTAAACTCCATTGTTGATTCTTGAACTCGTTTATGATTTTATTTCAGTTCTTGTGCTGAATACTGATAATAATTGTGTATTTGTGGCTCTTGAACTTGTCACCCAGGATTGGGGATCTGTTGAGGGTTTTGCCCATTTGTTATCTTTGTGTGAAATTGGTTGGTTTGCCTTGAATTTATCGAAATGAGATTCTGAGATAGATTCTAGGTTGCTGATTAATTAGGCACTATGTGTTAAACTGGTTGGTTTGGCCTACCGATCAGTTGAGCATTACTGTGGATTTCTGTCAATATGTGATTCTGAGATAGAAGTCTAGACCGTGAGGACTGAAACAGCGTAGTCTAATATCGAGGATTTCGAGATTAGACTACACTGCAACTTAAGGGGAATTTATGCTTAATGCCATCAATTGACTAGGGACTTGGAAGATCCACCAGGTTCCATTCCATTGGTTAGGATTAGTAGACCTTGATTAGGCTATTAGTCAGTTTAGCGTTCCCGTTGTTTAGCCATGAGTTCGAGGTTCGACAATTGGTAGTAAGGGAGGACGGGTGCAAATAACCATCGCGAGCTACACCTATCCTAGATAGTTAGTCTAGTTTTACCGCTTTCCTTTATTTTCCGATTACAACCCAAAACCCCCAAACCCCCAGTTTACATTTATGCACCTATGTATATTTTTATGCACATTTACTAAATTGATAATTAGCTAGATAGTTGCGAAGTCCCTGTGGATACGACCTTGTGTACTACAATGATTGGGTTCACTGCCCATAGTTAGCAAAGTAGTCTCACCACTATTTTGCACAACAAGTTTTTGGCGCCGTTGCCGGGGACTTCGGTCCAACTATCTGGTTTATTAACTGTTAGTTTTTGTGCAGATTTTCATTTCCTTTATTTGCCCATTTGTGTATAAATTTTTTGTTTCTTTTTTTTAGGTACTTAATTCTGATGGATGGTCACTACGATCAAGCAGGAGGTTGGTATGGTTACTCCTATGGCGCAGAGAACTACAATCAATGGAATGTGTCAGAGTGCGGAGAGTACCATGAGAGCCCCCAATGTCCAACAACAATGGCAGAATTGAGAGCTCTTATGGAGGACCTCAACTCATATGTCTACCGGAGGCTTGTGTGCCAAGAGTGTGGAGGAGACCACGAGAGTGCTCACTGTCCTGAGATCACAGTAGAGGTTGATTCACCCAGTTTGGAGGAGCTCATGTCTGATCTTATCTCTTCTTGCAAGCCTAACTCGACTATGCAAGATACTTTTATCATGAAGCAAAATACCTTCAACATGAATGTTCAAGCTCAGATCGATCAGATTGTGCAACAACTTGAGAGCGAAACAGTTCATGATGTGGAACAGCCTGCTGAGGACTTGAGCTACTCTCTAACTCCTCCCCTGTGCGAATCTGAAATCCCAGCCACCCACTTCAGCCCCAGCTTGACTATGAAGACACTTCATCAGAAGAGAGTCTCCACTTTGACTTCAAGGAGCTTTCTCCCTCTGAAGTCAGCTACCAATATTCCCCGCCTTCTCTGTGCTCCATCAAGATCACGAGGATGCTCACATCCTCAACTTTGAGAAGGAGGAGATACTGTCTCCCTTTGACTCCTCAGAGGAGAGTACCACCACCGACTTCAAGGAGCCATCCCCCTCTGAAGTTGATGTCCACCTCGGCTCTTCCTATGAGCCTCACCCCGAGGTCGAGGATGTCTACATCCTTGAATTTGAGGAGGAGGAGCCCATTAACTTTGATCTTCATTTGAAGGATCAAGGCCCCCACCCGTGCACTAATGAAGTTGGGTGGAAGCTCAACGTACACCCGCTAAGTGTGGAGGCCACCTTCCCATTTGATCCGGACAAAAGATTGAAGACAAAGTCCGCTCCGGAGTTCTCCCTGCACCGCTCACTGAAGATAAGGATGTTCACATCCTTGAATTTGAAGAGGAGGCTCCACCACAGTTTGATCCTTGTACCAAGGATCACCCACCTCAACACTTCCACCTGATGAACGATCGGTGGAGTTTACACTTTCACATCCTAAGTGTTGAGGCCACATTTCCTTTTGATCCGGGTCGTTCTTCATTGCTAGATGATGCCCGCCCAACCCACCCGTTGAAGCTGACTTCAACGTTCATATTCGATCCCGGATGACTTCACGGTGGTATGGTCTAGCCAAAGACCTTAAAGAAGGGCCGCTTACCGGGAGGCAACCCGGATTTCATTTCGTGTCTTGTCTTTTAAATTCTGTTAGTTTAGATTTTGCATTGTTTTCAATAATGGGCTATTTGGCATTCTTTGGACTTGCCTTTTGCGCCCAATTGGTGGTGTCTGTGTTGTGAATATTTTGGAAACAGGTGAGCCCCTCTGAAAAAGGATGGAATTCGGAACAATTACAAAGGAACCTCTGGCGAAATTTTCCTAGAGGGCCTTCATCTCCAACGATTGAAGGTAGCACCTCAATGACCCCTCCCACTAGCAAGTGTGCGGGCACCCTATCTTCCATACGCATCTTATTGGGGAGTACTCGTTTCACCCTTCCTTTAATATTTGCACACAACGACTCCACTATTTTTATTTCCTGTTTTTGTTTTCGTTCTCCTTTGGTTTTTTTTGCTAACCCTTAACTCCAGTTGTAGTTTGGTTGCTTCTAGTGTTTTATGCCGGTGCAACTTCCAGTCCACACCGCAACCAAGCTACGCTACTTGAGGCTGAAGCTCAAGTGTGGGGGAGTTCTATAAACTGATAGCAATTGCAATCTCAGGGGAGTACTAGTTTCTTTTTTTTGTTTTTGTTCTCTCTTCTCTAATATTGAATCTGCAACTCTGGGCATAGCTGCTGTGCTATAATGGTGTTTATGTCCCTTGCGTTTTATCTTTTGCTTGCTTCCCGAAAGGTCTTCTGAAACCTTCCCCGGTTGTCTGGTGAACAATGAGGACATTGTTCAAGTTAAGTGTGGGGGAGTGACCTTTTCGGTGAATTGTGTGCTTAAATGTTAAATCTCTCTGCTTATCTTGCGATTGTCCAAAATCAAAACTTGGACCCTTGTGTTGTGAGTTGTTCTCATTAAGAACAAATACTATTATGAGTTGTGGGATAAATGCTCAAATTTCTCTTTTTGATTGCTTTTGAGGAGCATTTTACATGCGGTGTGACCAAATGATCTTGAATGGTTGGATTTTTATTGCTTAGGGGTTCTTCTGTCTTCCCTCTTAGGGATTGCTAAGGGGTGCTTCTTTGTGAAAATCCTTTAAGGGACTTGTGAGACGCCATTGGTAACCAACAATGAGAGTTGAGTGTTCTTAAATGCAAAGGCTTGATGCCAAAATTTTATCTTCTCATCTCTTATGCAAAAGTGAAACAAATGCATAAATCTATTTGTCCTTTTGTTTTCTTCTCAATGCCCATTCTTGAGAGAAGTTGGCCATGGTAAAAGCTCTCCAAGTTACCTAATCTTTAGAACTTTGAAGCACTCTGGATCATACCCCGAAACTCTAGTTTTTGTTTTTACCCTAAGCACACCCATGCCACCACTAAGAGATGGTTCACGCTCCTCAAAGGTTTTAATCACTTTTTGCTTCTTCTCTTATCCTACGATTCATGTTAGTATTTGTAAGTCTTGAGCATTCCTTACTTGCTTGGGGGCTTGGTTTTGCTTGAGGACAAGCAAAAAGGTAAGTGTGGGGGTGTGATGAGTGTCTAAATGAGCATGTTTTAGAGGTGTATTTCACATGTTTTATCAACACTTTCATGCTCATTCCTCCACTCTAGCTTGTTTTCCTTTAGTTTTGTGTTTTATTGGTGTTTTACACAATTATTGCTGAAACAGGAGGAATAACATAGCTAGGATGAAAGTAGATGAAGAGACAAACGCGTGGGCGCAAACGGATCCAAAATCAGAGCTAGCAGAACAAGAAGATACGGCATTCTGAAGTTAGCGGCGCTGTGCTTCAGGTGCGGACCAACCCATGGACCGACCCTAGGTCTGGGTCGGTCCAAACACGTGATTTCGGCCCGAGCTTCGGTATCGGACCGACCCATGGACCGACCCAAGGCCTGGGTCGGTCCAAACTTAAAAAAAGGCACGTGCTGCGTCTCAGAAGCGGACCGACCCACCCTGGGTCGGTCCGTGGGTCGGTCCGCCCGAAAAAATGCCCAGATTTGAGATTTTAAAAACGCAGAAAAGAGAGAGAAGAGGGAGAGTCGCAACCCAGACGAAAAACGACGCAAAAGGAAGAAAAAGAAGGGGAAAAGGAAGAAGAAGAAGAGAAGAAGGAGAGGAGGAAGACCCACCTCCATTGAAGCTCCCAAGCTCCATTAATGGCCATTTCTTACTCTCTCTCCCTTCTTTACTCTCTAATGGTTGTTTAGACTCCTTGTAGCTTGGGATTGGGGATTTTGCCCCAAAATCCCTAAACTCCATTGTTGATTCTTGAACTCGTTTATGATTTTATTTCAGTTCTTGTGCTGAATACTGATAATAATTGTGTATTTGTGGCTCTTGAACTTGTCACCCAGGATTTGGGGATCTGTTGAGGGTTTTGCCCAATTTGTTATCTTTGTGTGAAATTGGTTGGTTTGCCTTGAATTTATCGAAATGAGATTCTGAGATAGATTCTAGGTTGCTGATTAATTAGGCACTATGTGTTAAACTGGTTGGTTTGGCCTACCGATCAGTTGAGCATTACTGTGGATTTCTGTCAATATGTGATTCTGAGATAGAAGTCTAGACCGTGAGGACTGAAACAGCGTAGTCTAATATCGAGGATTTCGAGATTAGACTACACTGCAACTTAAGGGGAATTTATGCTTAATGCCATCAATTGACTAGGGACTTGGAAGATCCACCAGGTTCCATTCCATTGGTTAGGATTAGTAGACCTTGATTAGGCTATTAGTCAGTTTAGGCGTTCCCGTTGTTTAGCCATGAGTTCGAGGTTCGACAATTGGTAGTAAGGGGAGGACGGGTGCAAATAACCATCCCGAGCTACACCTATCCTAGATAGTTAGTCTAGTTTTACCGCTTTCCTTTATTTTCCGATTACAACCCAAAACCCCAAAACCCCCAGTTTACATTTATGCACCTATGTATATTTTTATGCACATTTACTAAATTGATAATTAGCTAGATAGTTGCGAAGTCCCTGTGGATACGACCTTGTTGTACTACAATGATTGGGTTCACTGCCCATAGTTAGCAAAGTAGTCTCACCACTATTTTGCACAACAATGAGGCAGAAGTTGACCGAAAATGTCTCACCGCTTCCAAAAAACGGTCACCAAGATTGACGAGCACGAGGACTCGGTGAATGTACGTGCTTACCATTTCAGGCTTATGTGAGAGTATTATATCAATATTATATACCATAATGTCTGTTAAGTACTAACTAGTGGAGACAAGTTGTTACAGACATACAAATTTAACTATGCCGGCTTCGATGCGTGGAAACGAGCCGTCACCATAGCGTTGAAGGGAAAGGTGGAACTGTGACTGAAGTAGAAATTACATAGCGATAAGGGCGGACAATACGGTAATGGGATGGATGTTGAACTCCATCAACAATATCCGTTTTCTATTGCGAAGCCGTATACAAAATTTGGAAAATACTCAGTAGCATTTTGATATTACAAATGGACCAAAGATTTTTGGGATTCAACAAGAAATCACTCGCTTACAACAAGGGACAGATACGATCATCACTTATTTCACAAAACTCAAGAGATTATGGGACAAGCTCAACGTGGCGTGAAAGACTCTGAAAAGCACTTGCTCCGCTGGGAAGAATTCACCGACTAGAGATCCCAGGACCAGTTGACAAAGTTCCTTGGGGACTCAATGACAATTACAAAACAACCAGAGGAAGCATCCTTTTCAAGAAACCTTTACCCTTGGCTACACAAGATGAATGACAAAATGAGAATTCAGATGCGAGAGAAGAACGACAAATTAATTTAGATTATATCACACTAGGGACAAAAGACGTGAGCTATTCGTCCAACAGACAAACAAATAACCCTAGACTCCGTACCAAGAAGATGTCGAGCGGAACTCAACGGGAAGCAAGAAAACTCCCCCAAAATGCACTAATTTTGCAAAATTAGGGCAAACGCGTTTGGAGTGCTAGTGGATCTTAGGTGGTTTCCCCAATGATGAAGGAAAACAAGTCGGGACGACCATGGTTGGATTTGTGCTTGAAGAAAGTTCCAAGGGAAAGGAGGCCAAATGCAAACCATCTTCTGGCATTGACAACCTTAGTTCACAACAAATTGACCAACTCATCAACATTCTACACCAAGAAAAGAAGCCACCCAAATGAACAGAATTCCATCTTTGGAAATTTTTCTGGTAACCCCTTTATGTCTGTCAACACCTTTAATAAATTAAATCGAGAGCATGATTTTGTTGAAAATGATTAAGACTTTCCTGGATCCTAGATACTGGTGCGATTGAACATATTACACGTAATAGAAATCTAATTCAGCAGTGTAGAAAACCAATTCGAACAAATTCATAACTTTACCCGATGGTACCAAGCCTCCAACGGTCACATAACGGCTAGTTTGCTGTTGGAGCATTTATAAATAATCTCCTCTCTCTCCCAACATTTGCTACTTCCGTTCTACTACCTTGCTACTTTGTTGCTACTTTGTTCTCTGTAAAATTAAAATCTGCAGTTCAGTCCACACCCTTACACATTCCACACTCTTCCCCATTTGCTACACATACTTGAGATGGATATCCCATGCACTCTTTACCTGAATGTAGATCTCAAATACAACGCAGATGGTGTATATTTTCATATATCCCATTGGTCGAGATTTATCCATTGTCAAATTCCCGAGTTTTTCATATTTCAATCCTTCAAAGATACTGTCAAAAATCTTGTTGACTTGGAGTTAGGGGAGATTATGTTATCACCGGCATGCTTTGCAGAAAGTTGGAGAACAAATATCAAACTTTTTCTTATCTTCCACTCAAAATTATTAGCGATTCTCGGGTGAAGCTGATGATATTAAACTTCATCAAAAATTCAGATTTGTTGAACAACGTGGCTGTGCAAGTTGAATTCGAGCATTTGATTTTGAGTGTAAATATCAATCACATGTAAATAGTTCTAATAATAATATATTAAATACAATAGAATCATCTACACCTTAAATTAGCAATTGATTATACAATTTAAACAACGAGCATTCACTTAACTGTTTTGAACAAATAATTAAACTAAAGAACTACATATAGTATGCGTTAATTAACTAAACCATATATAATTAACTAAAATATAATTTTAATATATTACTAGGGTATATTATTTACAATTAAATCATACGGTGCATAAACTAAACAATTACATTGAATTAACAATTAAACTGAACTACTATTACATAGATAGATAATATAAACAATATGTAATTAACTATTAACTAACAAATATACATAGAATACACATTGAATTAACAATTAAACTAAAATAAACTACTATTATGTAGATAGATACTATTACGCACAAAAAAATAACATTTAGTTAAACAACTATTAACTAATTATTCTACAATTAATAATTACTTAGAGTCTTTATATTAAAACTATGATTTAATTTAACTAATTATTCTACAATTAGTAATTATGGTAGAAAAGATAACATTTTATTTAACTACATCAAATAACTAAATAACCTACTAATGTTAATTGTTAACATATTATAACATATATACATTAATCGTGTAATAAAAATTAATTAATAAATACTAGCGGGGTCGTCAGACGCGTACGCAACAGATATGTGAGTCGTCTGCAAACTGAAAGGTTGCGACTATAGTGGACCTTGTTCACCCATCTGATATTGGTCTCCCATATTGCTCTATGAAAACAGAAGATTTTAAAAGAGAGTGTAAATGAGAGGAGAGGATTTTGGAAGGATTTGGAGGAGATTGAAAAAAAATGAAGCATGTGTTACAATCCGGCAAAGGCGATGTGTTGTCTTATAGAGGCTCTGTACGGAAGCCGATAATTCAATTATCGGCACAGAAAGCCTATAATTGAATTATCGGCTTCTGTACAAAGCCTTCAACGGTCACATTTTGGCTTGTACAGAAGCCGATAATTGAATTATTGGCTTTTGTACAAGCAAAAAAAAACCGTTTCCGGGGAATAGAAGGAGAATGGCACGCTCTGGGGAATTGACCCCCCCCCCCCCAACCACCAGCTTCCGGGAAATTTTCCCATAGACAACAAAGAGAAAGTATTGGTGAAGTGATAATCAATGACGTTTTTTGTTTGATTGATGTCATTTTAGTTCTCTTTTTTACATTTTATCTTCTTTCAGTGAAAAGATTAGTTGAGCAATTGGGTAAGTCCATAATTTTTCGTACAATTTTTTATATGTTGCATGATTGTGAGAAAGGCATTGGAGTTTGGATAGGAAAACAGTTCAGTGGGCTATATTTATTGTACATAATTGCCTTGAGAGCTTACTTGTGTGATAAATTTGTTACTCTGTCTGTACTCTAAAGCTGAAAAAATGATATCTTTGATAAACTTGAGAAGGAAGCAATGCTCTAGCATTGCCGATTAGGACATATTTCCATGAATAAATTGTCAAGAATGAATACAAAATGTTCCACCGGGTTACTCAATTTGGTCACGTTCGGACATGCTTCTGGGTCTCAAGTCCAGACGTGACTATGTTTGTTGTCTAACCCAACATGTCCGGACTTCCGTCCGGACGTAGTTATATTTCGCCTTCATTGGAAGTCTTGACATTTGTCTGGACTTACATGTCCAAACACATCTTGGAATACTCTCAGCACTTGTCTGGACTTACAGGTCTGGACAGGAGGTCGAACATAACTTCGACAGGCCTTAGATTCATCGTTTTAGCTCTGTTTCGCTCCCCGTTTGTTGCGTTAGAATCCTCATGAGACAATCTATGCATTTCCTATAATTTCCACTGCATTAGACACATAAATTTATTGGTTCACAACAAAACAAAAATCTAAGCAAAAATATATGATAAATAAGGAATATGACATGAATAGTTATGAAAATAGGAAGAATTAAAGCCCTAAAATATATGTATTTCGTACTTATCACCGCATCCCCAATAGCTTGCTTTTTTAAGTTGGGTTGTTGGAGTTATGTTTTTTCTGAAACTTTTGTCTACCTTTGGATATTATTTTCATCATTTCGTTTGAACTTCATTTATTTTCGTTTCCTAGTTCCTTTACTTTAAACTTTGTACTTATGTTATGTAACCTTGGATTATGATGGTATTGGACTCATATACGAGTCCATTGAAACTAGCAACTTCTTCCAGATACGTCCTCGACCTGTCGTGGACGTGTCGTTTGTGCTGAATAAATGACTTGATAGTTTAGGAAAGAACATGATAAACTCAAATTGGAACTTTCTTTTTTATTGAGAATTTACACACAAAAAATTCAGTCAATCTCCCTCCTCCTTACCTATGGACTCTGAGACAATTCTGGACTTATCACCAAAGTCCTCTACTCTTCCTGACAGTAGGCCTATGGTTCCCCAACTTTTCCTCAATTGGTCAGTCTACCAAATACTCACAATATTAACTTAACAACCTATTCCTACTAAGCTCACCAACTTCCTAGTTCTTACACACTCAGATACACTCAGTCCGACTCACACTTACTCTTAGTTATCTCTCTTCGTATATGTGACCCTTCATGTCTTGCATGTGACATTATACATCATATTTATACACATAAGTTCGTTAGACTTATAACAACCGATCTATATCTTTGCTAGACACTAGGATCCGTTTGTCCCTGTGTCCTCAACAGAGTAGCTAAGCTCGTACATAGGCTGATTCTCAACTTGCTTTAGTTGATGCAGTCAAGACACGTGTCGTCCTGTGGTTGGACACATTGACGGCAGTGGCAGGTGATCGGTTACCACTTGTGTCCTCCACTTGCCTGATCTTGACGGATTCATTAATGCTGCCCAAAGCTTCATTAATGTTGCCTAATGAGTGCCTCTTAATAGCCATGACCTTGTCTTGTTATCTTGCTCATTAATGAGCAAGACTTGGTCGTGAGCTAGTCAGTTCTATTAGAGCTTGTCGGTTAGCTTGTGTGGATTCATGTGCTTGTCAGTTCACTTGATGTATTTGTCCTTCTATTGCGTCTGATGCATGAGAGTCATTGTTGTGTAGTGCTTGAGTTCCTGTGTGCACTAGAAGTTATGCTGAAGCTATCGTCGACAGGTGCCCGACTAGATGTGCACATGTCATGAGCTGAGTGCGCTTGCAACCTTGCGTGGTAAGCCACTCTTCCACTTGTTTATCTGAATTCTAACTCAACAAAATATGTTCGATAAACACACTAGTTTGCTATCATCAAACTAAAGGATCTTGACTTAACAATTCCCTTTTTTTTATGATGGCAACTAATACAAAATTAATTTTGACATATGTACCTAACATTTTGCATTGACTCCAGAAAAGAGAATTCCCCCTAAGAAGGAGTTCCCGTGAGTTTTTAAGAGTTGAAAATAAATGAAAATCATCATAAAGTAAAGAGTTTTTCATTAAGATTACATAATACAAGGAAAGGATAGTAGTCACAAGTACATATCTTTCCCCCTTTGCCATCCAGTAAAAAGGGAGCAACTACACGACCGAAGTTATTGAAAAGACCATAACATTTCATAGATTATAAACTACAAGATGAGGGAGACAATCAGATGGTGTGACGGTTGGATGTGGTGGAGGTAGAGACATCTAAGCCATGGACTTCATCATTAGAATATGGAGTCGAGTGAGAAATTTGTGGCAGACTGACTGGGACTTACATTAGTAGACCATGCAGCCGAGGATTGTGAATTTGGATGGATATATGTTTGAGATACATATTTCCTAGGGTGCTTGGTTTGCATGAATTACTAATTTTTGAGAAGATGGTTTGCTCATTTGAGCTTGAAGAGTATGTAAGTGTCTTAACTCATGACTTATAAAAGTGAATATGGATGAAGGTGACAAGAAGAAATGAAGAATGTGATAACGAGCGATGTTTTGAAAGCGGTGACTGTGAGGTTAACTTATAGACCAGTGAAAGACAGCTCACAATGTGTCATGAAGGGGTAATAAATGATTTTCAATCATTTTTGCAGTCTAGGCTATAGGATTAGGTGTCAGTGAGGAATATGGATTAGTGGAAAGGTGAAGTTATGTCTCTGATCAAATTGTAATTCTTTAATCAAGAAAGAAATACCAAGTCAACAAAAGTCATAAAATAAAGTGTGTATTCAAATGAGAAAATGTAACACATTTACATTTTTGATGATATCATAAGATTAAGGTTGAAACAGGTAGCCAAAGACAAGAAAATGAAGGACAACAAAAATCTAACTAAGTCTTAAGACAGCTCACGGTTGCACTTAAGCCCTTAAGAGGTGTGGAACTCTCAGTCTAGGAATTTATCTATATAGTCTATGGATCCTTGAACCACAGATTGTACACTAGGTTCATCGAATACCACCTGGACTGCTACGAGAGTAAGTCTTACACGCCTAAGAACATCTTGAGTTTGAGTATCAATACTTGTCCTCGACCTATCCTGGACCGGTGAGAGACTGCACTTCATCTTGAGAGCTGATGACTTGGCAAGTGGACGAGGCTTTGAGCGCAAGTCTTCGCTCTTGGTAGGCTTCAGATGGACAGTGAGCTTCTTCTCTTGGGTCTTGACCCCATCTATCTTTGGCAGCATCTCGGAGCAGATGCTGTCCTGAGTGCTCCTCAAGCATGTTGTGAAGTGGTCGGTCTCCACTTTGAAGGCGATCAAGGCATTGGTGACCACTCCTTCATGAACCAGCCCCTGGTTGACATATCTGCTCTCGTCGAGGGTAAGAAGGATCATTGCCGGTACGGCTGCCCATGGTAGTTAGCCGCCTTATTCGGTTAACCGCTTTCGGTTAACCGGGTCTTCGGTTTCTAAAATAAAATCCAATTCCATTACCATTCCATTTAGATCGGTTAACCGAATTGGTTTGACCGTTTATTCGTTAACCGTTTAATTTGGTTTTCTAACATCCGATTCCATTACCATTCCATTTAGACCGGTTAACCTTTAGTTTGGTTTGATTTTATTAGTTAACCTTGTAGCCATGTATTGTTTTTATTAATGAGAATCATACCATTATATTATAGTACAACATTGATCATTCATCTAAATCATGAGTGACAAATCAAACATATATGACAAAAATATAATATTATGCATATTCCCTCAATAACTAACATTAATTATTATATAAGATGAACATTAATATTTGAAGATTTTGATTGTTTATATAATCGGTTAACCATGGTTTACCGAGCGGTTAGCCATTTTGAAAAAATCAATACCGTTACCGAAACTGGTCAACTTACACGGTTCGGTTAATCATACGGCAAGAACCGGTACGGTTAACCTGAAAACAGGTACAGTTCACTTCGGTTTCGGTCGGATACCACGGTTTCAGAATTTTTTGGGCAGCCCTAATTGCTGGGGATCCAACTGTTTTCTTCATTCTCAATGCATACATGTTCCTTACGTCTCGCGCATTTACAACGTGGGTGCGGTGATTTCTGGGGTGATGTTGTGAGTGAGGATGCTATGAAAACACGATCAGGATTGACATTGGACCTTCAGAAAGTTCTTCATGGTTGTACCTTTGTTGAAGAGGTTGACCATCTTTCCCCCTTGGTGTCCTAGGTCGTTTCACGTCGTGTCCTTGGGAACAACCAATCCTTTAGGCTTCATGTTGAATTTCTTGGCTATCCAAGACTTGGAGATGTTGATAGAGTACCTTGGACTTCTGAGATGATGTAGTCTTCATCATCTTCGCTCTAGAGTGGGCCAAGATGTCTTGTGTGCAGCTTAAGGCAGTTTTGTGTAGCAGACGACAGGCTTCTGGAAGTAGTCGACGACCATCCTTGGAACTTCAGAAGCTCCATGATCTCTCGTAGACCCAATTGTTCCATCCACTCGATGTCCAAAGTCTTGGGCAAGACGGGACACGACTTGTGGTCGACATTCGCTGCTTTGATGATGGTGGGATGTAGTTGACTTAGCCTTTTCAGACGCTTGAGCGACTGATGGGGCTGTGACTTAGCGACGTCACGTTTGGTTTGAAAGAGCTCATGTAGCTCATGTGTGTGTGGTGAAGGAGTCATGGCTTGCTTTCCCTTGGCCTTCCTTATTTGTTCCTGCTCCTCGAGAGTCATGATGACCGGGGAGAGAGATTATGTGTCGCTATGTCCCTCTTGACTAGATCGAGGAGGTGTTGGGGACCGTTCGACGATAGGTTGAGCAGCTTGAGCCGGAGGAGTTTCCTTGTTGTCGGAGTCTGATGCCTCAAGACCCTCTTTTGGAGCAGGTTCTTCTTCCCTTTGTGACTTCTCGTCACTTTGAACCTCCTTTTCTTCTACCTCGTGAGCAATTTGCTCGATGAGGTCAATGGGGGTTTCTTCACCTTCATTGGTGAAGTGGAGTTTGTGAGAGGCGAGTTCAGGTGGAGAGTGTGTCTATTCATGCTCTTTGTGTTTTTTCTTGGAGGCGCTTTGATGCGCTGGTGGTATGGCTGGTGGAGGCTTATGTAAAGCTCTTGCTTTTGGGGATTTTGGCCCTTTTTGCTTTTGATTGTTTGGTGACGAGTTTTGTGGTTTTTGGGATTGAGCAGAGGAAGTCATGGCTTCTAGTTCATTTGGAGTTGAGATAGGAAGGATGGTGGGTTTAAGATGCCTGTCTTAAATGAGGTTGTATAGTCGGGGAAGTAAAAGCTTAAATAGGTTACCTCTTCAGCCTTGAGTGACCCTTCTTCCAAGACCTTATATTTTAGGTTTGTCTCTTCTTCGACTGACAAATGATTCACCTCTGAAGATTTAGAACGGTTGCAGGGGTTGTCGGTTGGCTTTCAGTGATCCTCTCGGCACTAATGTCTCTGATGATATCCTTGGTGTTCTTAGAACGACGAGCAAACTTGGGTGCCATTTCTAGGTGCGAGTTCATAAGGACTTTAATACTCTTCAATCAAGATTTCTTTTAGCGAAGCTTTTTGGTGGAGGCTTATGAATTTATAGCACTAAACTCACGAGAGTGTTTGTAAGAGAGACGAGAAGCTGATTTTATGCTCGGAGAGATTTAAAGAGATTGAAGGCAATGTCTGACTAGAGTAAAACTCTCGTCACCTTTTTATAGAGTATCGGGTAACAGTCGGGTACCATTCCCGTCCACTCGCTGACAGGTCGTAATGGTACTATTCACAACGGACATCGTCGTCACCGTTCGGTCATTGATCCATTGTGGTTTTAGGATTCTATCTACTACGCCTCATATTCTACTAGCCTTACTTTTGTGAAGTAGCTGACGTATCTTTTCAAGTAGTCGTTTGATATACCGTTCATGTATTACATTGTACAAAGACCATTGAACGACATACTTGAGGTGTTGCTGACTAGTCAGTGACTGGTCGTAAGAGTAATATCATTCCAAGATTATGAATAATCTTGTTGAATCTTTCTCTACTTAATGGCTTGGTAAAGATGTCTGCTAGTTGTTTTTCAGTTGAAATATATTTTAACCCATCTAGTTCTTTTTCACAACAATCTCTAAGGAAATGATGTCTTATAGCAATGTGTTTAGTACGAGAATGATGTACTGGATTTTTGGAGATAGATATAGCACTAGTATTATCACACATGATAGGTAGCGTACCTGTTTTGACACCGTAATCACCAATTGCTGTTTAAGCCACAAAAGTTGAGCACAGCAGCTTGCCGCAACTATGTATTCTAATTCAGGAGTTGAGATTGCCACACTTTGTTGTTTCTTTGATCCCCATGCGATCAAACATGATCCACAAAGAATGTGTCCCTGATGTGCTCTTTCGATCGACTATAGATCCACCATAGTCTGCATCTGAATATCCTACAATATCACAGTTAGTAAATATTTTGGATAAAGAGCTCCAAGATTCATGGAACCTTTTAGATAACGTAGGATTCTTTTCACACTGTAAGGTGACTTTCTCTTGGATCTGCTTGAAACCTGGCACATAGACAAACACTATACATATGTTAGGTCTGCTAGTAGTTAAATAGTAGAGACCCAATCATTTCTCTGTATGATCGTTGATCGACTAGTTGGTCACCAGCCGTGATACCCATCTTTGTGCCAACTACCATCATTGTGTCAAAAGGCTTACATGTCTCTATTCCAAATCTTTTCAGTAAATTCTTTACGTACTTTTATTGTGATATGATTGCCCCTTCATCATCTTACTTGACTTGAAGTCTTAGAAAGAACTCCAATGCCCCTAGATCACTCATTTCAAATTCTCTTTTCATCAATGCTTCGAACTTCTTGTAATATTTTTCATCAGAAGCTTTAAAGATTATGTCGTCAACACATACTTGTACTATCAGAAGTCCCTTTTGTTGTTGTATACAAACAAGGTCTTGTCAAATTTACCTCTTTTGAAACCATTTTCTAATAGATAGGAGGACAGACAGTCATACCATGATCTTGGAGCTTATTTGAGCCGATGGAGAGCTTTGTCCAGCTTAAGTACCATGTTTTTGCCTTCCTGTGTTTCAAAGCCTAGAAATTGTTCTACATATACTTCTTCTTTGGCATACCCATTGAGAAAGGCACTTTTGATGTCAAGTTGAAAGAGCTTGATTCCTTTATGTGTAGCAAATGCTATAAGTAGTTGAATAGATTCCATCCTTGCCAAAGGGCAAATGTTTCTTGGAAATCTATCCCTTCTTGTTGACAATATCATTGTGCCACCAAACCAGCTTGTTTCTAATGACTTCTCCATCTCATTCAGTTTTCTCCCTAAAAAAACCCATTTTGTACCAAGTGCTACTTGATGTGTAGGACAAGGTACAAGATGCCAGACCTTGCATCTTTCAAACCGGTTTAATTCCTCTTACATTGCTTTAATCCAGTCTGAGTCTTGTAGGGCTTCTTTGATTTTTTTGTTCAATAGGTGAAACTGTCGTGTAAAAGGCCAAAAGGTCACGAGTTTGTGCTCTTGATTCCCTTAGAGATATCAGAGATGATATTCTCTAGTGGATGATTCTTATATACAGGATTCGAGATTGAAGGATTGTTGATGGTGATAGAGGATCTTCAGTACCATTATTTCCTTCGATGTCATGTTGTTGACTACTCGCTGACTTTGTCGAGCATGTGTGTCTTCAGTCGGTGACTCATCTTTGTTGTTTTCTATGTGATCTTGCCTGGCTAGATCAAATCCAAAGGCTTCATCCTCTTCAGATTCTTTGATCTCGTGAGTTTCAGTTTCATCAAACACTGCATGCACACTCTCCTCCACTCTTAGATTTCTTTTGTTGTAAATCTTGTATGTCCTGCTCCTTTCCGAGTATCCAAGGAATATTGCCAAATCACTCCTGGCATCGAACTTTCCTAGGGAGTTCTTTCCATTGTTATGGACATAGCACTTACAACCATATATTCCGAGGTGGCTTATGTTTGGTTCACTTCCTTTGAACAGCTCATAAGGTGTTTTATTGAGGATAGGTCGAATAGGCGTTCTATTTGTGATGTAATAGGCGATTGCCACAGCTTTTGTCCAGAAAACTTGAGGAAGACTTCTCCCCAATAGCATAGCTCTAGCTACTTTCTGTAACGTTCTATTTTTAACGCTCAACTACTGCATTTTATTGGGTGTTCTATGTGTTGAAAAGGTGTGATTTGATTCCATGTTTATCGCACATTCCAAGAATTGTTGATTTTCAAACTCTAACCCATGATCAAACCGTAGGGCCTTGATTTTGAGATTGAGTTATACCTGGACTTGTCCTGTAAATGCTTGGAATTCTCAAAGACTTCTCCTTTGGAAGCAATAAAGATTGTCCACACAATTCGTGAGTAATCATCAACAATAACAAACACAACCAATTTCCTTCAAAACTCCTAATTCTCATTGGTCCACATAAGTCCATTTGAAGTAGCTCAAGTGTCAGTGATGTACTCACCATGTTCTTTGATTTGAAAGAAGTTTTTGTTTATTTACTTCTCACACACAGGCATCACATAGATTTGTCTTAGATTTCTTTATCTCAGGGAGACCTCTAACCAACTGATTTTTGACTAGTTTCTTAGCAATGATATGCTGACATGCCCTAGTCTTTTGTGCCATAATGTGGAGTCATCTATTGAAGCAGTTAAGCATGGAAGATTTAGACTGTCAATATCCTTTAGACTTGTTACGTACACATTTTTCCATATTTTACCTCTTAACAACTCATTTCCATCACTCAGACTTACTATGCTACAATGTGTAGAATAGAAGTGAGCTGAGTTTTCTGTGTCACAAATTTGAGATACGCTAAGAAATTAAATTTTAATCCATTAACTAAATTGACATTATCAATGACGTAACTTGAAGTAAAACCAACCTTACCTACACCGATGATTTCTCCCTTTTTGTTGTCGCCAAAGGAAACGGTTCCTTGGCTTCCTAATTCGAGTGAAAGGAACTTCCACTTTTCTCTTGTCATATGTTTAGAGCATCCACTGTCAATGTACCAGCAGGGATCCCTTCCCACTCGATTCTGCACTTAACAAGTTAGTTGTGTGGGATTAGGGTCCCAAAAACATTTAGACCCATTTCCATCAAAAGATTCTGTTCTATGATCATTTTACGCATTTTAGCCCAATTCCTTCTAATTGTCAATGTCGCATAAAGCGTGTTTTGTGGCATTTGGCCTTGTGGTGACCGGGTTGTCTGCATAGATAACAGACTCCTCTTCGATGGGTACCCGATCGGTCGTTTGTTATTCCTCATGGGTGTTCTAGCATCATTTTCTAGTTTTTCTTTAAAAGATGCTAGTTCTTCTCTTTCTTGTTGAGAGCAGAAATCAACTCATCGATCTCAGGCTGTTTACCTAGCTTCATTTTTTTCATGAACAACAAGAATTTCATAATAACCATTTTGTAGTTTCTTTAGTGCATTGGAGAGTTTTACTACCTTATCTTTGTCTAACTTTTCTCTGTTTTCCTTTTCCTCTAAGAGCTCCTTATTTTCAATTTCAAGTGCCTCTAGTTGATCAACCAATATGAGGGAGAATTTTCGAGTTCTAGAAGTTCAACTTTCTGACTTTCCTTCTAAGTTGAGGATAGTTTACTTTAGTTTGCTCTCTTCCTCATCTGACTTCTCCTTGTCTTGAGCCATCAAGCCCCTTCCTCAAGACAGAAATGAGCCTTTTCATCTCCCGAGTGATCACTGTCTGTGGTTTGATTGTCGCCACCGAGCTCTGAGTCTCCTCATGCAGCAACAAAGGCTTCTTTCTTTGGTTTCTTGTTGAACGTTTTTTGGATAGGTCTCCTGACCCTGTCGTTATCCTCTCGGGGTCGTTACGGCAATCTTTGATGTGGTGTCCACGTTTTGAACACCCAAAACACTTTTCATTGCTCTTTCCTTTGGTGATCATCAGATTCCTTAGAGTCTTTTCCTCTTTTCATATTATTTTGAGAAATTTTTTAAAGTACCTCTTGGCATAAAGGACCATTTCATCATCGTCCTTTTCTGACTTAGACCCTTTTTTTGGATACTTGAAGCTTATACCTTTTCATTTCTCTTTTTGAGCTTTTTGAACTTCTTTGTTGCAATTTTAGCTCAAATGCCATTAAGGACCCTAGCATGTCTGCCAGAGACATCTTTAGAGATCATTGACTTCTTGGATAGCATTAACTTTGCTATCAAAGGAAGCGGGAAGTGATCTGAGGAATTTTCGAATTTGATCCTCATTTGAGATAGTTTTTCCAAGCACAAGCATCTTGTTGATCAACTTGGTGAACCTAGCGTGCATTTCAGAAATGCTCTCCTTCTCTTCCTTCTTAAACAGCTCCCAATGAGTAAGTAGTAGTTTGATGCGAGTCTTCTTGATCTCATCATTTCCTTCATAGGTAACTTCCATTGTTTCCCAAATTTCTTTGGTTGTTTTAGCAAGGCTACCTTGGAATATTGTTCAGGTAGTAATGCACAGTGTATGATTCTTACCACTCGTCAGCATTTGACATTTAAATGAAAATGTAATTAATTAAGAATGGATAAACATTTTGAAATACAATTAAAGGTTCAAATCTTTTTCTTGATATGAGTGTTATATATCAATAAATTTATAACTATTCCTTTGAAATGCAAAAGCATTTCGTTATTAACATAGTGGTAGAAAGAGTACCATGCTGTAGCTGGACTTCAAACAAAAAGTTTCTCTTTAACCATTAACACGGTTCTACATTATTGGTTGCTAGAGAATCAAAGCCTATTTACCAATAAATTACGAAATGTTGTGGTTCTTACATCTGATATCAAATTTCTTTAGTTATTCAAAAGTAATTCGCGCGATCATGCACCTTTCTTGCCTAGTTATCCCAAAAAGGGTGGGGTGCAGCTGGTTGAATCTAGCCTATTCTTGAAATAAACAACTCTCACACACTCCCCTTCCAAAAAATCAATCAATACACCAATTACTACACTTAGATTTATTAGATTTGTTGCTAAAATATCGATATTAACCCGTAACTCCCGGCAAATGGCCAGTGACCCAAGGAAACGAAAGAATTGGTAATATCAATTTCTTGATTTGATCATCTGTCATATTGTCGACAGATATGTTTATTTCCTTTGACCATCTTGGAAGGTGTATTCACCTCGTGATACTACCCTCCACATTCTTAGATCATCAGACTTGATGTGGAACTTCATCTTGTTCTTCCAGTGAGTGTATAGTTGTCTCCAGTAAAGAGTGGTGGTCGATTTGGTGAGGAACCTTCTTCTGATGCTAGTAGGTTTGAGTGAGACATTTTGATCACCTTCCAAAGCAGTTAGCTTTCTAGAAGAGACCCGCTCTGATACCAATTGAAGCTAGCAACCTCTTCTAGATACGTCCTTGACCTATTGTGGACGTGTCGTTTGTGCTGAATAAACGACTTGATAGTTTAGGGAAGAACGTGATAAACTCAAACTGGAACATTCTTTTCGATTGAGAATTTACACATAGAAATTCACTCAATCTCCCTCCGCCCTACCTATGGACTCCAGGACTGTTCTGGACTTATCACCAAAGTCCTCTACCCTTCCTGACAGCAAGCCTACGGTTTCCCAACCGTTCCCCGACTAGTCAGTCTACAGTCCTACTAAGCTCACCAACTTCCTAGTCCTTACACACACTCAGATACACTCAGTCTGACTCATTCTTGCTCTTAGTTATCTCTTTTCGTATATGTGACCCTTCGTGTCTTGCATGTGACAATATACATCATATTTATACATATAAGTTCGTTAGACTTATAACAACCGATCTATATCTTTGCTAGACTCTAGGAGCCGTTTGTCCCTTTGTCCTCAACAGAGTAGCTAAGCTCTTACATAGGCTGATTCTCAACTTGCTTAGTTGGTGTAGTCAAGACACGTGTCATCCTATGGTTGGACACGTTAACGGCAGTGGCAGGTGGTTAGTTACCACTTGTGTCCTCCACTTGCCTGATCTTGACAGCTTCATTAATGCTACCCAAACTTTATTAATGCTTGTGTAATGACTACCTCTTAATAGCCCTGACCTTGTCTGTTATCTTGTTCATTAATGAGCAAGACTTTGTCATGAGCTAGTCGTTCTGCTGGAGCTTGTCGGTTCACTTACTTGATGTACTTTGTCCTTCTATTGTGTTTGATGCATGAGAGTCATTGTTGTGTACTGCTTAAGTTCCTGTGTGCACTATAAGTTCTGCTGGAGCTATCGCAGACAGGTGCCTAACTGGATGGGCACATGTCATAAGCTGAGTGCGCTTGTACCTTGCGCGCTAAGACACTCTTCACCTGTTTATCTGAATTCTAACTCAACAAAATATGTTAGATAAACAACACACCGCTTCGCTATCATCAAAACTAAAGGATATTGACTTAACATCCACTTTTGGTAATCTAACTTTAGGCTTTTGTGTATTCTTCAGAATCACTTTTGCTCTCTAGTTTTGTTTTTGCATTGTAATATATATAATATGGAAACAGGTATACCCCCAAGGATGAGTTAGTAACCATTCAAAAGAACTCTTATGAATTTTTCCTATGAAACCGTCGGCTCTCAATGTCGAAGACAGCGTTTCAATGACCCCGGACACTTGCAAGTGTGAGGAACCTAGCATACAACTCATACCTTATTGATAAGTGCAGAATTTATCCATATTTCTATCCTTAATTTGATTAATATATTATTGGATGATGTGATAAATTCCTTTACTTAAATGTTAATTTATATTATATGTGAAGAACTCCCTTTACTTGTGGTTCTGTGCTTAAACATGTAAAAATACTGAGAAAAAGGTCTAGAAACACGTACGAAGAGCTTAACGATCAAACTGGGACCGAATGGGGGTCAAACAATATTTCTGATACATCTTAGTGGTAGTACGGGTCTTGGTCTGGATTTATAGACCCAGACCACACAAAAACAAAACATCTGCTAATTTTTGTGCCCCATGCAGGTTTGTGTCCTTGGAAAATACCCGGACCAGGCACGTCTATTCTCGCGTGGGAGGCAAAGAGGAGAGTATGGGCTGATCGTTTTTGTCTTCACTCTGAAGAAGTCCGCATGCACTTAGCCGACATGAGGAGGGGGAGATTTATGTTTGTTTATTTTATCTCTGATCAGGCACACAGCAGAAGAGGGGATCGAATTGGACCGCACCAGGACGAGATACAAAGGTTACAGAGGATGGGATATTAAAATTGAATTTTGGTTGACCTATGTGAGAGGGGGTTGAATGATGAGATAACAACAGTCGCATAGGCTTGGAAGTTTTGATGGGCCGACACATGAAGAGACAAGCTGATGGACTTCATTTTGCTAGGTCATCTTTATCACAGCACTGGACCTAGGCTACAAATCAAAAGAGAGATCTGGACTGACAAAAAGGAGAAGTATATAACTAATCTTATTCAACAACCGAGAGAAGAATCTTCGATTCTCATAGTACGAACCCTAGTGAGAGAGGAGACCGAGAAAACAAGAGCAATTTAGTAATTGGAGCACAAGACAAAGATTGGATTCGTCATCAGTTTTATAATAATTAGATGATGTTTTTTATCTTTTTATCATTGTCATTATTTATTTGTCTTCTATGTCTGAGTAGTTGTGCAGAACTCTGATTTAATATGGATTCCAAATGTGTGATTTCTTTTTTCTTTTGTGTTTACAAATAGTTCTATACAGAGTGTAGTTTTTATTCCTTGTTCCATTGTTAAATTCTCTTGTGATTTATTATTGTTTGAATTTTTTTTTATTTGACTGCTTACAAGTGAGAATTGTTGCATTCATTCACATAGAATACTAACCATGAAACTTTAAGATGGTAATTCCTCGAGATTACTAACTAGAAATCAGATGAATTTTGAACGCTGCTAGTTTAATTAATAAATTCATAACGAGAGTTAGGATTTAGGAATTGCTAGTAAGAATCTATTTTGCGGGGATTGGAGAACTAGGAAGAAGTATAGAAACCAGTAGTGCTTGTTTAGCTTGTCAAGGATACTCATCTTGATTGATGTTCAATTGGGGTTATTATTTGCATTTAGCATCCGGACACCTCATCTATTTCCTGTTATTTTTCCTATGGAATTACTAGTTATTATTAGGTATTAGGCCAATTCTCAAACTAGACACTGCCTCCTTTGGTTCGATAACCTAAGGGATACTTTAGAAAACTGACCCCGATAGACCGAGATACACTTGTCGTATTAGGTTTTACCCGTACACTTCTCAAGGGATTACTAGTTCTTTCCCCTCTCTTCTTACACAATGCCAATTCTTCTTTTCCGCTCTGTGCTCTCGAAAGGTCTTATGTTTGTTTCTCCCTGATTTTATTGTTGAACATGAGGACGTTGTCCCATTTAAGTGTGGGGGAACGTACTTTTTCTTTTTGTGCACTGCTCAATTCCATATGCTTATATATTGTTTCC
The DNA here is from genome assembly GCA_023374045.1 of Limonium bicolor. Classification (NCBI taxonomy): domain Eukaryota; kingdom Viridiplantae; phylum Streptophyta; class Magnoliopsida; order Caryophyllales; family Plumbaginaceae; genus Limonium; species Limonium bicolor. Next base: position 48,382,858 of record CM041779.1, on the reverse strand, counting down.
ATTTAGGAGTTACATTTATAGGAAGCAAGTTTTCCAATGAAATCTCAGAATTTTCATCAAAACTTTTTTTAAAAAAAAAAAATTCTCTATGAGGAGCATTTAATATGCGGTGCAACCTTATGACCTTATATTTGGTGAATTTTAATTGCTTAGGGGTTCTTTCTATCTTCTCATATAGGGATTACTAAAGGGTGCTTCTTTGTGGAAAATCCTTTTTAAAAAGGGATTTGAGAGACACCATTGGTAACCAACAAAAATGAGAGTTGAGTGTTCTTGAATGCAAAGGCAAAATGCCTAAATATCTTCTCCTCATCTCTTGTTGCAAAGAAATCAAATGCAAATCTTTAGATCATACCCCGAAAATCCATCTTTTTATTTTCCTAAGCACACCCTGTCACCATGATTAGGTTTGCACTCCTTATAAGTTCTCCATTATTTATTCGCTTTTATCCAATCTCCTTTTAAGACGTTCTAATTATTCAATTGCTTGTGCTTGCTTTAATATCCTCATTCATGTGGGTTCCTAGTTTTCTTGAGACAAGCAATAGATAAATGTGGGGGAGTTTATAAGTGTGAAATTATGTAATTATAGGGTCTTTTTTCACCTCATTTCATTTAATTGTTGACATATTTCACCACTTTATAGAGAATTTCGTTATTATAGGTGAACTTATACACGTTTGGCTATAATTTAGGTAAAAGCTTATGTGAGCATGTTTTTGAGTGTGAAATAGATGTTTTGGGCAAAGTTCAACACTTTGGGAAGTAGATAAAGAACAACAGAACATTTCGGAAAGTTTTCGGTTAAAACTGGCCTTTCAGGTTTCGATCGACCCAGCACCAACAACCCACCCACTGGGTCGGTCGGCTCTCATGAGCTGCTACTAGAATGACCGGCCCAGAGAGACCGACCCACGTAAGTCGGTCAAAATCTTCCCCGACCTTCTGGAATGGACCGACCCAAGGTGACCGACCCACATAGGTTGGTCGGAATTATTTCAAGCACGTGTCTGTCTTCTGCTGAAGGCGACGACCCCCGTAGGTCGGTCAAAACGAAAATTTGTCCAAACTTTTTTTTAAAACAGGAAAAAGGAGGTTGTTAGCCTCATCTCCATTTTGCACTTCTACACTCGAAAATAGAGAGAACAAGGTTGATTTTGAGAGCCATGATGAGGAGAAGGAAAAGCTCAACTCCACTCAAGCTTCTAAGCTCCAATAATGGCTTCTTCTTCTCCCCTTTGTGCTTTTCTTTTCTCTTATGGTTTAGTAGTTTCCATTTGTGCTATAGGATGAGAACTGAATCTTTGAATGCTTATTTTTTGCTTGTAACCTATCTTATTTATGATAGTTGCTTTATCTCCATTAATGCTTCATTAATGTCTTGGATTGATCACTCATCGCATTTATTGTGATTTCTAGCAAAATTAATATTTGAGCTAGAAATTTGGGAAATATGGGATCAAACCCTAACTTTCATTTCTCCAAAATTAGGGAGTGGAACCTTAGGGCTATTGTTAGGAGCTTCAACTTATGCTAATAATTAATTTAGTCTTCTTTGCTTAAAAAGGTTTGATTATTAGGTAGATTTGATTAATCCAAGATTTGGAGAATCTTCACTTTAGCTCTAATTGATAACTATGAGAGATATGTTTATGAGTATATTGGACATTTTAGAGGATTTCCTACTATCCTAGAGTAATTACCCTTCCAATCCATCCAACACCACTTTAGCTAAGTGTCAATTATTTTAATTACCAATTGAAATCATTAAGCTTGCCGCCGGCTAAACCTCCACCATTTACCACTATTTCTTCTAATTACTAGGATACCGAAGCTCGGGAATTAAAAATTAATTTCCTTATGGATCAAACACTTATTGTATTGTAGCAAATTGGGTGCACTTGCCCAGCGTTAGCTTAGGTCTTTACTGGTTTATAGTATTTTCCTCTCAACACCCCTTGAGTGTAAATAATAATAAAAAACAAGTTTTTATGGCCAGAAGTAGAATACAACAGCTTTGAGGTAAGTGATTGACGAACTCAATTGGATGAGCAGACTCCTTCATTAGATGGGTGTGGCAGATATTAACCCTATTTCGGTTCATTGTGACAATCTCGTGGCCATACACATAGCAAGAAATTCATCTCCCATGAAAGGACAAGCACATAGAACTAGATTGTCGTTTTTGTGGGGAGAAACTTCAGGAGGGTCTCTTTCAAGTTCAATATATCTCCAACACAGATCAAGTAGCTGATGTCATGACCAAAGGCTTGTCTGGAAGAAATTACAGAAGCACATGACCACATATGTGTCTTCTACCAAGTTCTAGCAAAGTTTAAATCTGCTCACAAATCCTACTTTAAGGGGTGTCTGAGAGTATTATATCAGTACTCCCTCCGTTAATTAATATTGTTGTTTTAGTAGTGATTCTTGTTCAAAATATATGTCATTCTAGCTTTTTGACATTCTTTTTTCCACTTTTAAGCCTACTATTCAACACTAAAGTAATTATTATTTAGATTGAAAGTAAAAGTAAGGGTACATGCGTCATTTTTCTACTTTCCTTAATAAATGTGCAAATTTCTAAAATGATAAATATTGTTGAACGGATGGAGTATTATATAGTCACAATACTGTTATGTACTAACTAATGGAGTCAAACTGCTACAGACATACAAATAATATACTACTTAGTTAGTCTACTGATATATTTAAACTTCCTCTCCCTCTATGATGTAACAAGTTACGATATTCTATCTCTACAATAATGAAGTGCCGATTTAGTTTTGCCTTCTCTGTTTCTTGTTCTTAATTATGTGTAAATCTCACAATTTAGGGAGACAAAATTCATCCGGGAGTTAACCATCAAAACTCCCAAGTCGTATCCGTTTTGTGGTCAGCTTTCAAATGAATTTGTCAGAATAAAGTAGAGGAGAAATTATAAGTGACACTGAATTGATATTAGCTGTCAAAACAACTGTTTAAATAAAATAGAGGAGAAATTGTGAAATCGGCACAAAAATAATGACAAAGCTAACAAAAGCTAATAAGGTCCACAAACGGACCGAACAACTCATCGCTCGAGCCAATGGCTTAGCTACATCCAGGAGGAAAGATCATCTGTCTGGTCAGAGAGAAAAGGAAGAAGCCCACCAATACTTTGAAGACACCAACCACGACAATAAAGTTCATTGTTTTGACCAAAACAGGTTGAGCACTGATTTGTGTGAATGACCAGGTCATGGAACAGGCTTGTCAACTAGGGACCCCGTTTCCGCTTCTCCCCTCGGTAAAAGGAGCATCGAGATGATTGACTACGAACAAGTGGCCGCACTTCCCGATTTTCAGTGTTTTCCTTCCATTCGTGAATCAGTGATCACCTATGTAGCTGCTGACTAGGATGTTCAATTTAACAACTTATATAACATATAAAAAGAGAAAAAAAATAGACATAAATTTTAAATTTTTTTTGAAGTTACAAGTAGTAGATGGTTCGAACCCAGGACCTTTAGTTCCTGTATACCACTCCTATATCAATCAAGCCACAGGCCTTGGCAGACATAAACTTTAAATAGTAATATCTTATTAAATATATGCCCAAAAATATAAAAGTTGCACCAATATCACTAAAATTTGAACTCTTCAAAAAAGACCAGTGATTATTCAATAAATTGGTGGTATATATGATTGACCAACCAACCATATTAATGCTAACGAAAGATGATTCGCAAAACGATATAACAATTCATGAAAAGTACAAATACGAATCACCATAGTAATTGATATGACAAATAGTAAATGATTCAATACATATATCAATTGAACAGCACATGAGATAAAGTATTTTAATTTTTTTATAGATCATTATTATTGTATTACCCTATGGTACTCAACGTCTTATAGTGTATTTTTATTATTGAGAGATGAATCAGGCGTTTTCCAAGCGCATGGATTTTCAGAGCTGATGAATAAATTATTAATGTTTTTATGATGCCTGTAGTGTATTTTAATTAGAATATAACCAATCAGATAATTTGGTTAATGTAACTATTAAAAATTATAAATTATTAAAATACATTTATGAATAAATTTTATTTAAAAGACTGAAATTTATATAAAGAATGATATTAAATTATGTTTTTTATACTTATTTAATTTATAAAATAATATTTGTATTTTAGCTCTCTTTTTGTTACTTTTAGCATGTCATATATTTTATCAAACAACCACATAAAATAATCCCTCTATACGCTTGTTGTTTATAAAGAAAGAAAAGGATAAGATATGTTTAAGTTGTTTTTAAAATATTGTTTTATTTCAATATTTAATATATAAAATAAAATAATTTAAAAAATTAAATTTTATAAATAATTTTCTTACTATATTTATAAATTTTAGTTTTTATAAAATTATTTTATCTAATATTTAACACAAAAGGTCAAGGCCAGATGAAGCAATAGATTTGGCTTGACGTTTTCTACATAATATTATCAGAATAACTTGGATATCGGTCAACTAATGACTGAATATTCTGTAGGATATAAAACGATACTTGCTATCGTTATTATTTTTTCATTTATTAAGGAAATGGTGCAACTACGTAAACAATGATAAGTATGATAATTTGCTCCTTCATAAAATACTAGGTTGTGAATTGTCTATACATTATTTTTTCTTTTGAAACCATATACATCATTATATATTTTTTTTATATGCACATATACATCATAATATTGAGTTAGCATCTCTATGAATATATTTATATACATCCCTCCTAAAAAAATAATATTAAAAATGGTCATAATAATCCGATAATGATTTTACATAAAATGAGCAGAAAGATCATACCTGACTGACCGCCCATGCGTGGCGTGAGCAAATATCAGCATGCCCTGACATGGGGGATGACATGCCACGTGTCAGCAAGGAATGTGGTTACCATTCTCTGTGCAATTACGCAAACCGTTCCGAACAGGTTTTACGTCTGATCTTAAAATTGGTTTTCAAAAAAAAAAAAAACGTCTGATCTTAAAATTGACATGTCATCGGTTTTTCTTCTACCGAATCTCTTCTTCTCAATAAATGCAAATTTGGGAGTGTTCAGCTTTGACACAGATTCTCAATTCTGTCTTCGTAAGGTATCACTGCATAAATAATAACAGGCCACATTCATTTGTCTTCCCCACGATTACAAAGTATAATCAGGCTGACCACTGAAACCCTGATCTTGCAATTCGGTACAATTCATAATATACAAATAGATCAGTTCAAAAACCCAACAGACAAATTAAAAAAAAAAAAAGAAAAAAAAGCCACACCCAACGTAACCATAATCACACTACTACAATTCCACCAAACAATGTTCTTCCCTTCTTTTTTTTTTTTGTTCTTTTCTTATATATTTTCGGTCGAAATTCTTCAACCAAACCTTAGTTTTTTCTCTACTCCTATCAAGTTGAAGCAGACTATCACTCACTCTTTACTTGTAAAGCTAACATCAGATGATTTGAAGAAGAAATTAACAAGCCACTGAACCGGCCTCAATGGTTGAGCTCTATCCTTCCTCCAGACCATATTGCTGACCTGTAATGCTGATTCCTTATCACACTCGTAGCTGTTTTCCATGAGAATTTCTCCATCTCATCCCTAGCTGCTTTTCCTATCACTTCCCTCATTTCCCTGTCCCACATAGAGGTTTTATCTTAGACAGACAGTCACAGAGGTTCCAGGGGTGTAGCAGAATCCTGTCTTTCCCTCTTGGTCCTCTGGGATAATGTCCATTATTCCCCCAGCACGAGCTGCCACCACTGGGATCCCTGATGACATTGCCTCAAGAACGCCTGCCCCTAGGGTTTCAGATTCAGATGGCATCACAAATATATCCCACTTGCGTACGCTTGTGATAG